>JAAGKR010011452.1:2500-19367 GCA_011419295.1 Clarias macrocephalus
CATTCAATTATTCATTCAATGTGCTCAGAATCCAATAACTGACCAAGTGTTCAGTGAAGCCTTAAGGAGCTTTAAAAGAACACAAAAAAATCTAATTAAAAGCAATAAATATTGAACTGTGAGAAAAAAATTAAGCAATAAGTTGTGGCATGCAAAACATATACTGAACAATGATAAATAATACATACTTGGAAGCCTTACAGTTTAATCCACTTATTTTTTTGGGTTCCCTTCAGAAAAAGAGAGACAACTGAAGCCTCAAGGATAAACCAGTTTAATACACAGCTGTAAAGCAATCAAGAACATAAGGTTCTCTCAAGAACTCTACCATGTGTAGGTCTACATTAGAAAAAGGTTTGCAATTAGAACCCTTAGTTATTATCATTAATAAGTTAAGAGGATCCCTAATTTGTCAAGAAACCCCTTGTTTGGTTGGTTAACTGCATACGATAGACCTGTCCTAAAAATGATCTTTAAAGACTGAAAGAATCAAGGGATATCTAAAGTTTTATGGTTCTTTGCCTAAAACAAACTCTTTGGCAGAGGGACACCCAACAACCCTCTGAGGGCAGAATCACACGCTACCTCTCGGATTAAGTACCACTTTAAAATGCTCCTCAAATGATGAACAGCTTAGGATTTCTGCACAAAGCCGGTCCTATAGGCAGACCCTTTTTTGTCAGAGTTAAAGCTTTAATCCTGTTCTAATAAAATAAACAGAAACCCCAAGGGTTCTCCAGACAGTACGGGTCTCCCGGTCAGGATTTTTGGGGCCGTTCACTAGAAGCTGTATCGTCCGCTACCGATCACTGATCACAGCGTCTACTTGAAGAATGTAGCATTATTTATTAAACTATATCCAACAATGTAAATTAAGTACTGAAATGACAAGAGGAGGAATATCATGAATTGACGACTGTATTTATTGGTAAGCAACATGTGCAACACGTCAACTTAAAACATAGCAGCCTGTGCTTGGTTAGTAATTGGGAACAGCTCAGAGCTCGACAAATACAACTTTCCTGTAGACTATATAAAATTAAATTAAATAACAGAACAAGGAGACTTTGAAGTACTTTAGGATAAAAACTGCAACTAAAAAGGCTATAGCCAAAACTTTGTTTCAAGTCAGTTTTCCAAAGTAAGCACTCAGTTTTTCTAACATACTTTAAGGACCACAGGTAATCAATTGCTCAACAAAAATAAAATAAAAAATACTTTAAATAACAAAAAAAAACTTGCATCGCTATAACTGTTCTATCGATCCGTAAATGGAACAGCAAGAGCCTCCGCGGTATGTGACCCTGAAAACTCTTGAGAATGAAGAGCCACTTTTTGTAACTCAAAGTTTTGATTAATAAACTCGGAGGTCAACATGGACATGGGACATAACATTCGCACTCTAAATGTCACTTGTAAAACTAACTGATGTGATATTGTCCTTCCTAAGGCAGTCGACAAGTATAAACACCGTTAAACTGGTATAATTTTGTCTGGTATTTCTTTATGCTTCTTACAATCCTTGCAGTAGAGTTGATGTCTTTAAAACGTCTGTTACTGACAGCTGAGTGAGTTACTGAACTCTCACGGTCTCTCTGAGCACTAGCCAACTTTGAAAACTGCTCATGTTCCTTTACATGAATAACCTTCCAATGCTTTAGGTGCTTCCCGCCTCATGGAATTGTCTTGTTACACGGGTTGCAGATGTATTGGCTTTTTCACACATGTAGAATTGAAAGACCGGTGAAGCCACTTCAGCAGCGAGCAAAAAAAATTCTCACGAGTTTTGCATCATATGATCAGCTTTTATATAATAGTCGGCCGATAAGTGCTTTGGGAAGTTTGATCCGCAGTCTTTATATCGGCCATTATAGAGACTGCGTATCAAACTTCCCAAAGCACTTATCGGCCAATTATGATCGGTAGCACCCCTACTGGACAGTGCAAGATTTCATCTCTATAATAAAAGCACTTTGAGAACTTTTAATTAAATGGGGAAAAAATATTTAAAAAAAAAAGTTCTTTATCCTCCTTTGGAGCACATCTGGATCTTTATTAGAACCCGAAACACAAACCACACACATCCAAGAACGGAACCATTTAAAAAGCTGCAAAGAAACCACACACACCAGGATTGTATCAGTGAGAAGTTTAATAAAAGGGACAATAAAAATGGACACATGATTTAAAAACTTGTAATGTGCAGAGCGGACGTTCAAACTGGATGAGTGAGACGAGGTTTAAATCACAGAATCACAAACGCATCAGCTCGACTTCTCTCGCTTCGCTGTCTCCTGAATCGACTCTCAGGGGGGGGAGAAATACGGAACACGTGGAGCGATCCAGGTCACGGGAAGGTCGTCGAATTATAACAATTTTATGCTCATGGACGTTGAGAAAGATGATCCATAATTCTGCTCTTTCCTACTAATGCCGTGTATAAAACGTTTACTCTATCTGGCAGAGATCGGATAAGGAGCCGGATCGCGGTGCGAGGTTCAGAAACGCGCCGTTTAGACGGATGCGGTTTAGTCCTGCGAGGCGGATCTGGATCGAGATCTGGATTTAGAGCGAGAGGGGGATTTTGAGTGTGAACGAGAGCGCGAGCGTCGCTCGGGAGATTTCGAGCCGCTCTTCTCGGCTGGAGGAGACGGAGAGCGCGAGGCGGATTTGGCCCGCTCCTCGTTTCCGTTCTCGGTGGGTGACGGCGAGCGACTGCGCGATTTCTTACCGGGGGATTTCTCTTTCGATCGGCTGCGAGAGCCGCGGTCCGACTTCACCTTGGAAGTGCTCTTGGAGCGCGACTTGCGGTCGCCGGAGCGAGAGCGAGACCTGCTGTGGGATTTCTGCGTGCGAGAGCGAGATTTCCGAGAGGGAGATTTGCTGGACGGAGATTTGGAGTGGGACTTGCGACCGGACCTGGAACGGGACTTGTCTTGGGATCTTGAGTGAGAGCGGCGCCGGCGGGAGCGAGACCTGGAGGGAAGACAACAGGTGGGAGTGTTAGAGTGATTGAGAGAGAGAGAGAGAGAGAGAGAGAAATATGAAGATGAATTTCTGTAGGAGTGAGAAACGACACCTTGAGCGGGACCTGGACTTGCTGCGGGATCGGCTGCTGCGACGGCTCCTGCTGCGGGAACGCCGACGGCTACGAGACCTGCGAACGGAAACGAGGGAACAAAGGAGACAGCAGTCAGACCAATGAGCATCACTAATCAGAAACACAGGAAAGTGTTCTCTCAGTCATCCCGCCATCACGTCTCCAGTCACTCAATCTGGACTCAATCAATGGGGATAAACATCAGGGTGATTTCTTAAAATATTGTATCTGTAATCTATCGGTCAGTTTAAATCTTAGACTGTCTGGAGTAAAACAATCCCAATAATTTTCTTTTGATTCTGTAAAGCTGCTTCACGACAATGACCATTGTTAAAAGTGATATACAAATAAAATGCAATCAGCTCCTGACTCCCTATATTTAGATTTTGTGAAAGAAAACCCATCATGCAGCGTATACTGTATTAAAATTTATTATTTATAACATTATGATTTACATTACTGCAACTATATAGCGGTATAGTATATTCATAGGGCAGAGTGTTTTTACAGAATTTTTCCTCCTCATTAGGAAGTGTTTGGAGAGGTTTCTGGGACACTTTCATAAGTAACGGGTACCAACGGTGCCAAATGCTCTAGCGTTAATACCGTTTTGTTCCACCACCACGAAATTTATCCCAACTACAGCAGTCTAGAATAAATAAAATGTCTAGTAATTTTTTGTAGTTAGCAGTTGTTTACCAGTTAAAGAATCTCTTAATTTAATGAATACATAATTTTCTTTAAACAAAATATAATGTATAAATAACAGCACCACCTACTTCCTCTGAACAATGAGCCCTTCACATTAAAGTAGATTCTTAAGGTGGAAATGGTTGAAAAATAACAGCAGCTCTTAGAGTTAAACCTTTTTTTCTTTTAAATAAATAAATAAATAAATAAATAAATGGGTTAACCCTAAATCTTTATATATAACTAATAATCTCAATAGACAATCACATTAGATTCTACCTGCTAAGTACAGCAAATAAAGACTTCCTGTATTTTATTAATATTCGGTCACCAACTCCAGTCCTTGTTATTTAAAAATCTGACACACACACCTGGAGCGACTGCCAGAGTATGAGCGGCGGCGGCGCGGGTTGTCCTCGATCAGACGGATCTTCCTGCCGTTGATGTCGGTTCCGTCCAGTTTCTCCAGGGCCCTGCGCATGTCCGAGTGAGAGCGGAACTCAATCACGCCCTCGTTGGCGCGCTCCTTATGGGCGTCGGCGTACGTCACCTCCCCCGCCTGGCGCATAAAGTCCTGCAGGACGACACACAACTACTTAACGTGCGCACACAGCCGATACACAGAAACACTCTAAACTAAACATAGAACACACAGTTTACTGAATCCTATATTTTGGAAGTGATTTATTTCATATAGACAAGTTGTCACTCGTATCTGGGGCGTCGACATTCAGGCCAATAAAGGTGCAAGAAAATTCTCTCAAAAGATGCATTATTTGAGACTAGGTCACATTTAGTAGAACTGATCAAATTATGTATATCTAAAAAAAATAATAATAAAATAATAATAATAATAAATAAAGGTAAACTTCGAGCCCACACCGTTTTCCTTGTTCATTTTCACAAAGGCTCCACCCCCTATAATGACAGACAGGACACATGTCCAAACCACAAGTATTAAAGGCAGGAAGTAAATTTTTTTCACCCCCAAAATGTTCTCTCTCTGCAGCTCAACAATCTTATAAATGTTTATTTAATCCTTGACTTTTTACATAGATTATATAAGGAATAAAGACTTTTTTGGCGAGGTAACCTATGGCGCCCCGAGGTTCTGTTCCTCACCTTGAGGTCCTGCCAGCTGCAGCGGCTGGAGAGGTTCTCCACGATGAGCCGGTACTCTGTGCGCACCGGAGGGCCGTATTTGTCCCGGCCCGAGCGACTTCGGCTGCTGTAGCCACCTTGAGACAGACAGGAGACACGACATCGTCAGAGCACTCGCCCTCACACACGGGATTACTGTAGAGTCTAAAGCTCATCTTTTTATCACAAACCTGTTCACACACACTCAGGCTGAACATGATCTTTTGTGCTGCCTCCTCACAGGACATTAAGGGATATAAAAATAACAAAAACTTACACACAGACACCACCAGGAAAAACATGTCTGTTTTAACTAGAGATCTCTCCTAAGGCTGAGACATGCTTTTCCGTTAGATCACTAAATCTGAGTTAGAACCTCCTCGTTCAGACACTTGGTTTGAGCTTCATTATTATTATTATTATTATTATTATTATTATTATTATTATTATTTACATTTTTTGATTACAAGTGTTTTTTTTCTCCTTTCTTCCAAATCAACATAATAACTAGCATTCCTCACCATCACCCCTGGTCTATTGGCAAAAGGCTGCGGTCATCTTGGCTTCCGGTTAGGTCAGCCAAAGCATCAAAGGGCAAAGGTCACACACACATTGTAAGGTGAAGGCCAAGGCCAAAGCGGTCAGGGGGGGGGGGGTCGTCTTAGCCACAACGAACTCGGCCACGGCCTCGGCCCCCACTCGACTGTCTCAAACTGAAACGTCAAGGACTCTGTTACCGTGGCGATCAAACTGGAAATAAAATGGCAGACATTCATCACCCATTTGTGATTGTGTGTGCATGAGTGTGTTGGTATTGAAATCTTTCCACTGAGCTATAATCAGAACAAACAACATTGATATTAACATTACACGGCATGCACTTGAGTTACTTCCAAACACCGACTGTGATTAAAACACACACACACTGAACAAACAGCTTCATTTCCACTGTAGGGTTTTACAACAAACATCCTAATGAATTCTGATTGGCTGGAAAACATCAAGAAGTTTAGGAATATTAAGAAGTTTCACGCAGAATGGCTGAAGGATTTGATTAATGTTTGACACGTTTATCAAGGTGATTTTCCCCTCACTTAAATGTATGTTTTTAGCCTCCGAGTATTCAGCATCTGAAGTAAATCTGTCTCTTTAAGAGGAGTTTACATCTCTGTCTTTTCTTAGAAGTTTACATTAAAACTATAGAAGAGCACAACGAGATAATGGGCGTTATTTGTTAAAAAAAACCAAAACTAGTGAAATTGTTTAACACTTAAGTAATGTCTCCATACTCAGAATTGTACAGTGAAAATGATGCCGTGGGTTAACATTCACCTCAATCACAACGCAAAAACTAAAATAAATCCTGTACATTTCACAAATTATGCTGTTTAAGAGTTCTCATACGAGAAGTCACACGCTGAGAGAGGTTCCGGTCATTTTACTTCATACAGAACATTCATAACCTTTGACACAGGATCCAAAAATCTAAATATGTTTCATAGGTTAAAGAAGAAGAAAGAGAAAAAAAAAAAAACTTCACATTGCCCTAATGCAAAGTTGTTTTACATTTTCAGAGACTCAGACATTACAGTCCTAATATTGTGTTTCTTTGAACTATAAGACAAACCGAAGCGTACTGATCCCAGAGTCTGAGGACTGTTCGGGCTCTGAGCCGTGTGCTTCCATTTTGGAAACAAATCCGTTAAACACTAAACATATCACTCGTGCTCCAACCCATCAGACAAACACTGGTTCCACTGCACTGATTAAAGAAATACTCAAAAGCAAGCCTAGGTATTTATTAACAGTACTCTATAGACGTCACTGAGGACTGTACTTACTGCGTCCGCCTCCATAATAACCTCCGCCGCCGCCTCCTCCTCCTCCTCCTCCTCCTCCTCCCCCGCTGCCTCCTCCTCCATATCCGTCCCGGTCACGGCGCGGTCCCCTGGCGTGCTCCACCATCACCCGCTCTCCACACAGCTCCTTCCCGTTCAGCTCGTACACAGCGTCATCCGCGTCACGCGTGTCCTCAAACTCCACAAAGCCGTAACTAAGAGATACATGTGATGATACAGAACATGAGTTCGTTTCTCTATTGAGAAAAGAATCAGAACAAATAGAACCAACAGTGCTGCTCATTACTGATTGTTTAGACATGTGATGTCACAGAATACTTACATACCAAAAAAAGTAAAAAAAAAAACTAGCATACATGGTCAGAAGTATGTGGACACCTGCTTTTCACCTGCCCATGACACCTACACAAACTGTCTTGTGTATGTAACGATTGTATACAAAGTGCATTAGTAAGCATTTATAGTGACATTATATGATTAATGTGTAAATATGATTGTGTAAATATCTGCATCTGACTAGCTATACCTGTATTTTGCCTGTAGTTGTTTCCGAGCTCACGGTCACATGATCTTGTTAACGAAACCTGAATTTTTATTCACAACCTAAACCATCCGTCTTTGTCCCGCCTCCCGTGTTATGATTGGCTACCCCGAGCGTGATGATTGCTTACTAATTCATATTAGCTAAAATTGCCCAATCAGCACACGTATTCCGTCCAATATTGGCCAATACGATTTCAGGAGGCGGGATATGCTAAGAAGAATGCTCTAGCCATGCTAGGTCAGTTTTACAAGAACGAGCCGCAATTAGCATACAATAAAACTAATAATAATAATAAAACTAATAATAATAATAATAATAATAATAATAATTAGTAGTAGTACCGGCATTGCACATTTTTACTTGACTTAGAGGTTGCACTCAACTTTGTATCCACAAATAAACTAAATACATTAAATCTATACAAGACGAAGCCGAACGCCGCCATGACGCTAATCTTCATGCTAACTGCGAGCTAGCCGCATGCTGGCGTTTCTATAAAATATTGCGTAACCTTTAATTTGGTCTCTGTTGTTATTTACCCATTTTTCAGGTCAACTTCCATCAGTTTTCCATATCCGCTGAAGAACCGCTGTATGTCCTTCTCGCGGACGTGGTAATTCAGGCGGCCGATGTAAACGCGAGGCATGGCGGGCAGCGCTCTTCTACAGCAGCGTCGCCGAGCGATGCAGACTGCGCACGCGCATATGTAGCGCGCTATATGGCTAACGGGGAGTCACGTGACACTCATCCAGCCGACCTAACCTGCAGAAATCATAATTCATCCATTTCAGATTCATGAAATGCATTCGATTTATGTTGTTGTTGTTGGTGGTGGTTTTTTATATTCCCAAAATGGAGTCTTTTCAAAATAGCAGTCTCAGATTCAAAAGACACCAGTCCTTGTTTTTCAAATTTAACAGCTTTTATTAAGCAGAAGATCTAAAATTTGAGAAGGTGCCCATTTTTTTCTTTCTTATTGCTCGTGTGAGATTTTATATAAACCTTTCTAGCCCGACCTTTATTAAGGAGGCGGAGCTGCGGTATCTGTAGGAAAGTTTTTTTGTTCTCAAAAATTATGAGATTGGTCTTTGAACATGCTATGTTAGGAGGGAACGCTGGGAACACTGGATGTGAGGCAGGAGGACACCCTGGAGGGACGATGTTTTCTCAGGGCACCACATGGACATTTAAACCTATTCCAATAATTACTGACTGACATGCCAACATTTTTGGAAAATGGGAGGAAACCAGAGGATTAATTACACTTACACACACACACACACACACACACACACACATACACACATACACACATACACACACACACACACACACACACACACACACACACACACACAGGGAGACAGCATGAACAGATTTTAGTCCATCAGACACTTTTATTAAATCTGCATCAGTTCCCTTCAAAGAAACAGGAAATAAAGACAGTCGAAGCTTATAAAGGAGGCTTAGACCATATTAAATCCATAGATGCAACTTTTTTCCCTTATGAAGAACAAACATGACAGCGGATTGTAAAAGCAGTTCGGTTTGAGGAACAGTAATGATCTATGAAATGTAAAAACAAAGAAAGAAAAAAAAACATCCTTAGAGACATTATTGGAAATTATTTTTGCACATTATCATAGCTAAAAACAGAGCATCTTCTCTTTCTCTCACGGATCCGTCAGTGTGAGATTGTTTAAACACTTTCACGAGTGAATAGAAGAGATTTGGGATTATGATAATGTCTAAATGAAAAGCAAGCTTGCAAAACAATAATAAAAAAAATCTGAATGCAACAGAATTCAGGATTCAGTTGTGAGAGGTTTGATTAATTTAAGTCTGATTCATTTGGGTCATATGTATAATAAATCATATAGATTCATATGAGTCAGTTTGATTCATGTAAGTTATTTAATTCTTTTGAGTCAAGTTAATTTATATCAGATTGATTCATTTGGATCATTTGTATGATTTAAGAGCTTTTGATTCATATGAGTCATTTGAGTTTAACTGATTCATTTGGGTCATATGTATCATTAAGTTCTTTTGATTGATATGAGTCAGTCTGATTCATTTAAGTTCTTTTGATTGATATGAGTTTGAGTCTGAGGTAGCAACAAAATGACTGTAAATTAGTTTAAATTCCAGAAGGTTACAAGTTTAAATCCCAAAGCTGGCAAAAAAAAAAAAAACAATGTTTATCACAGGATTGTGTTTTGCTTTGTTGCGAATAAAGCATCCAACAAATAAATAAAGGTAATCCACAAATATAGACGTTTCAATAAAAAAAAATCTGTAACTTTTTTTTCCCGGAACATGCAACTGTGAATGCATTTTAACATGCAGTGTGCAGATTTTATTTCTCTTCTCTTAAAACCATCATGAAAACGATAACATTCATCAGGACGAGCAAATTCATGTTTATAAACAGAAAAAATATAATCTTTCAATTCAAAAAGTGCTTTTGTTCCTTTGTCCTTAACGGTCTTCATGACACGAATATAAATGTGCAAATAAGAATAATAGTGCATAGGTGAAGGAAAGGTAAGCTGGAGCGTTTCGATTAGCCGGCCATGCAAAGTCATGATCCAGACACCCGCATACGAGGCATGAAAAGAAAAATGCAAGACTTACAAAGCGCTTTCATAAAACATTAGACATCCGAGACGCTGCGCGCAGCTGACTGTTTTACTCGTTTCAGGATAATCCGGATTGAAATAATTCACATAAACATGCAGGTGTGAACGCAGTGCACAGGTCTGAGACACGGAGTCACGTCTCCTTAAAAGTGTTTCAGACGAGTGAACATGTCACACAGACAAGTGGAACACGAGTGATGGGGAATAATTTGCATATTAACACCTGATCAGACTCTCAGTGTAAAAGACATGGGAAATTTCTGATTGAAGTTTATTTGGGGAAAAAAGGTGGATTTGTACTGTATTGTTTTAGAATTAAAACAGTTTTTGAATTAGCAGCGTTTGAGTTTTTTTGCAAAGAACATTTTGACATTTTTGTATTACATTTTTTGTGGAGAATTTCTTTAAAAAAATATTTTTTATTTTTGATTAGTTGAAATTTTACTTTTGTTTTGGAATAACTTTTTATATAATATAGTAATTTTGTTTTGGCCCAACATTTTAGTTGCAAAGTTTATAGTAATATTTGAATGTTATTGGATTATTATATTCATACACACACACACAAATAATTTATACAAAAAAAAAAAAAAAGAAATATTACAATAATATTATATCTTTATATATATTATATTATGAAATAAAGAAGTCAATTGTAGTATTTCATGTTTTTTTTGTATTTTGTATTTGTATAAATTGAGGTGTGTGTGTGTGTGTGTATCACTACAAAATAAAAGTGGGTGCTTTTTTTTTTTTTTTAGAGGGAGAATTAACAAAGCAGTGGGTGCGGCTCTATTTATTATTATTTTTTACTTGATGCTTTACATGGACAGATAAGAAGTTTAGATTTAATAGAATATTCCTGAGTAGGAGAACTGAAACACTCCGAATCGGGAATAAGTGATGGCCGAGTGTGACGGGCAGAGTGTGCAGTGGGAGGGGTTTCAGTGGGAGGAGTGTGCAGTGGGAGGGGTTTCAGTGGGAGGGGTTTCAGTGGGAGGAGTGTGCAGTGGGAGGGGTTTCAGTGGGAGGGGTTTCAGTGGGAGGAGTGTGCAGTGGGAGGAGTGTGCAGTGGGAGGAGTGTGCAGTGGGAGGGGTTTCAGTGGGAGGGGTTTCAGTGGGAGGGGTTTCAGTGGGAGGAGTGTGCAGTGGGAGGGGTTTCAGTAGGAGGAGCTTCGGTGCTGCAGCTCTTCAGGATCTTCAGATGGCTTTAAACACGGACATCACGCACTGTGGAAGGAGACGGAAGCGTCAGGGTGTAGCGGCGTTCTGTTACTAACGAGGACGGGATCGGCGCTCAGTCCTTCATCTTGCTCTCGATGAAATCCTGGATCTTGTTGATTTTCTCCTCCTGCTGGTCCAGCAGGTCTAAGATCACGCCCATGGGGGTCTTCTTCAGTCCCACTCCTTCGATCTTATTCTCCAGCTTGTTCTTCACGTTGCGCAGACGGAGAGACGCGTGGATCAGGATCACTGCGACGAGAGAGAGAAAAAAAAAAAAAAAGTCATCACGACCGTCCATCATCTGGGGATTACAGCAGCCCAGAATAATACATTTTATTAATTTACATTTCTAATTAAGTATTAATTAATCTAACAATACAGTTAATTAACTTGTCATTTATTTATTTGTTTGCTCAGCAGACACTCGTATACACAGAAACTCGTTCCTCTGCTAGCTAATTAGCTAATGTTGATTGTTAAATTGTTCCTCTGAGATTTTTTTTTTGTCGTTTCTTGATCATGTAAGAACACATTAACACCTGCTTACTGTTTATTAATCTAACATTTAAATCTTAAATTAGTTCATTAGGAAAAGTTGCTGAGTTAAGTGTAAGGTTGAGACTCTGTACTGTTGGGGGGTTTTCATGCAAACTATGAAAGAAAAAAACTTATTTTTTAAATTTTAAACAAAAGCTTAAAATTCAGTGTTACAGGGTGAGAACAGGATGAGGCATGAAACTTTTATAAAGGGGATCTATTAGAGATGTTGGGTTCGGGTCGCGATTCTTTTGTGTAGCAATTCAAAAGTAGTTTTTTATTTTATTCATTAATTTTACATTTATATACTGCAAGTTTGCATTTGATGATATTAAAATGTTGCAGTTCCTCCATCATTCTACTGTGTGTGTGTGTGTTTTCTGACTGCCAGTGAATCAACATCACATCCTGTAGTGTGTGTGTGTGTGTGTGTGTGTGTGTGTGTGTGTGTGTGTGTGTGTTACTGTTTTTAAAGTTATTTTAAACCAGCGCCGGAGGACGAGTGAAACAGAGGTAGTGTGATGTGTGGGAAAAAATGAGAGTGAGTTTAGCTGAGGCATTATCACACACACACACACACACACACACACACACACACACACACAGAATAATCAATTACTGAGCCTTTAACTTCATGCATGTTTGAAGGATCTGAAGACTGAACAGTAACGAGGGGAGTTTAATCCGAGTCAGCGCTTTTGTGCTGCCAGTTTAACCAGCGAGAGCTAAAAACAGAGCGAGAGCAGGGAGGAAACACGGCTTTGTAACTTAGCAACAACCAAACACACACACACACACACACAGAATCCGGCTGTTCTCCACACTGTGACCTGCAGAACATGTCGAGTGAGAAAACGAACCTCAGGAAGGCCGAGTTTGTGCTCAGGCTGCTTGTTAGTACATTTGTTGGCATTTTAAATTGCAGTCAGGGTGATTTTTATTAAAATTTTGTGGATTCAGAAAATCATCCTGACTGCAATTTAAAATGTTGGAGGCGGAGCTTCTATTACTCTTATTGTCCTTCCTGTTTGACTTTAATGATATTTTAACCCTTTAATCTGCCAAAATGCCAACAAACGAAGTAAAGGTTTGATGAGGCGACCCTGTGAATGTGGTGTGTCAGGCTGCATGGTGATGATGACGATGGTGATGATGACGATGAAGGTGTTCGTACTCACAGAGCAGAGGGAACGTGATGCCGAAGACGAACACCATGACGCCTCCACACAGAGACAGCAGGAAGTAACTCGCTCCCAGGACGATGATGACGAACAGAGACGGGTTCTTCTTCTTAAAGTTCTTGATCACGGCCTTGTTCTCTCCGGCCCACACCGAGCCCATGAACACCAGCGTGACCACGGCGCCCCCTAGCACCATGCCGAGGGGGTTCATAAACCTTTAAAACATGAAGGTCCATCATAATTACAATTCAAAGCGTTCACAGACATTTGCACAGACAGAGCTTCATTTCACTCATTCGACATGAACATACACAGCATTTAAAAAACTTTTCTGATAACGAAAGACAAAAAAAGAGCTTTTAATAAACGACAAATCTCCTTCACTTTGCATAATGGGTGCGTAAACTTTTGCACGCAGCCGCACCGATTCCCAGCCAAGTGTAAAGATGATTCGGATGAAACGTTTGGAGCGTGACGAGACCGTGGCGTCCGATCCGACTCGCTTTGTGAGTTAAATATAAATCCGAGCGTGACTCAGTGATTCCTGACAGCTGTGCTGATCTCACACACACACACACACACACACACACACTCGGCATTAAACCTCACCCTAACGCTTCGCATCATTGTGCGTGTTTCTGGCTTTCTTACATTCCTAGCACACCCCAACTTAAACACACACACACACACACACACACAAAAAGATCTGATGTTGATACAACAGAACAAAGTCAACAATCAAAAGTGATATCTTGGCAAAAAAACAACAATTATGTATATACAGTAAAAAAAAAAATTATAATAAAAAATAAATGCATCCTAAAATGCACAAAAAAATTCTCGTTATTGGAAAACAAATTCAACACTTTTTATTTCAGGACAGATTTATTAATTAAAGATGAAACCCGTCTCTATCTAGTGGCAGAGAGTGAACAAAGTGAAAAGTTTAAAATGAGAAACAATAGGTAGGTGTGAGGTTTATTTCTCTCATTTCGCTCTAATAAAGAGACTCTTATCTCATTGATGTTCAGATATATTTGCTTGACACATTTTTTTCAGCCTTGATGCACATTTCTAATATTTTGTCAAAGATCTCAGGTCCTCAGGATCCTCACGGAAAATTCTGAAAGTATCTCTCAGGATCTCAAAATTTTAACCTCAAATCAAAATTTCGAAACAAATTCAGACTTTGGAGGCGGGGCTTCCTGTGGGATCAGCTGTCAATCATTTCAGGCTCATTTGCACCAATCATTGGCTCTTTAAGGATTTTTTCGTTCTCTGAACAGCGATGGTTTTTATTCACACACACACACACACACACACACACACACACACAGCGCTCTCTCCGACACGCGGCCACGGGACAGTCCTCGTACAGAACCCGGCTTCTCCAGCTCCGGCAGTTTATCAACTTCTAGACTCCATCAACGTCCTTCCAGGAGGATTTTGTGTAGGAACAAATGGAACAAATAAGAACGTGTGTAACATGGACAAAATCTCCAGGAGAAAAAAAATCTGCATTCGTCATCGGGAAGAAAAGGAAAGTGAATGTTCAGGAATTTACTGTAATGAGACCTCACACATGTGAATTATGTCATCTCACACACACACACACACACATCACAGTGACATGACACACACCCCATATCGAAGTGTCCGATCTCGGCTGTCTGAGAGATTAAACTATAGGGTGGAATTAGTTTTTTTTCTTTTCTTTAAAATAAAATCTCAAAATGTTTTTTGTGATCTTTGTAATAAACATTATAATTTCTTTTAAATGTAATATTCAGTTTAATTAAAGAGGAGAACGCCTTAAACAAATCAGTCTCCTCAAAGACACATTCACGAGACAAAAATTTGCTAAATGTATAAATATACTGTATTATTATTATTATTATTATTATTACTATTATTATTATTAATAATAATAATATTCATTTTTTCCTTCATCTCTGCAGTTAAGACTGAGTTAAAGGTTACAATAACTGTATATATACTTATATATAAAATATATATCAAACAGATATGATAAAAAATATATAGTTATAGTTATAATATATATTTTCCTTCATCTCTGCAGTTAAGACTGAGTTGAAGGTTTTAATAACTTTATATTAATATAGAATTATATCATATGACATCTATATTTTCTTTCATCACTGCAGTTTTAATAACTTACAGGTTTGATGCTGACATTATATCAGTTATATTATTATTATTATTATTATTATTATATACTGACACACACACACACACACACACACACACACACACACACACACACACACACACACACAGTGAATCATCAAACTCAAGCTCTATCATGATCATTAGCATTAGCATTAGCATTAGCCTTTAGCTCCAGACCTACCCGACGATGAGGAACACCAGCACGGCGGCGGTGAAGTAGTTGGTCTGGTAATACAGCAGGTTACTGATCACTCTGTTGTTCCATCTGTTTAAGTCTTTAATGTCCGGTTTGGCGAATCTGTCCGTTCCGGGGAAGAAGTCCTGCCACTGCCTGAAGGGTGCGAGCTCCATCCCGGCCGCCATGTCTGTGTTGACAAACTCGTGTGTGTGTGTGTGTGTGTGAGAGGCTTTCACCCGCATTCCACTCAAGCCCCGCCTCCTGCACGAGGATTGGCTCTCACATGCAGCATCCTGTCTGTATTGGTCAATAGACAAGTCAGTCATAACGCTGTAGGTGCGGGGGCGGGATCCAGGCCCTTCTGCTTTTTTATTGGTTCATTTTACTGAGCAGCAGCACGATGATTGGATGATCCAAGAGCGAGTCTCTCTTATGGGCCTAATGTTACACGTAAGTGAATTTTGTGTGTATATACAGTATGTACAGTACATGTACACATCTGTCTAACTTATTAATACAAAAAATAAAATTTTGTAAGTTGTGCTTCCTTCATCGTCAGACAAATACACTCCCTGTTCGGTAATCGTAGAGTGAATCAGATGAGAAATGGAAAACGTAGATCAGATAAAGATGAAGTTTTGTTTGTTAAACAGTGTTATGATCTGGGGCCACCTGAATGTACTGAATCACCAGCACATCACATCTATGGAGGGTTTCTGCTTCCCTGATGGCGCGCGCCGTATTCCAAAATAATGATATCAGGATTAATCTGACTCAAATCCCGAAAGAGTGGATCAGGGAGCATCAGATCATTTTCACACATGGATTGGCGATGCCATGGCTGCAAATGGTGATCCAATGAAATATAGATACCGTATTTACACCACCACCCAAACGTTTGTACACCCACCTAAAACACACAATAATCTCCTCTGAACAGTTGATATTGAGATGTTTATCTGCTACTTCTGCTCTGTAAAGCTTCCCAAACAAAGAAATTTGCAAGTGATCTTTTGAGCTGTAATGTATTATATACACTCACCTAAAGGATTATTAGGAGCACCTGTTCACTTTCTCATTAATGCAATTATCTAATCAACCAGTCACATGGCCGTTGCTTCAATGCATTTATGGGTGTGGTCCTGGTCAAGACAATCTCCTGAACTCCAAACTGAATGTCAGAATGGGACAGAAAGGTGATTTAAGCAGTTTTGGGCGTGGCATGGTTGTTGGTGCCAGACGGGCCGGTCTGAGTATTTCACAATCTGCTCAGTTACTGGGATTTTCACACACAACCATTTCTAGGGTTTACAAAGACTGGAGTGAAAAGGGAAAAACATCCAGTATGCGTCAGTCCTGTGGGCGAAAATGCCTTGTTGATGCTAGAGGTCAGAGGAGAATGGGCCGACTGATTCAAGCTGATAGAAGAGCAACTTTGACTGAAATAACCCCTCGTTACAACCGAGGTCTGCAGCAAAGCATTTGTGAAGCCACAACACGCACGACCTTGAGGCGGATGGGCTACAACAGCAGAAGACCCCACCGGGTACCACTCATCTCCACTACAAATAGGAAAAAGAGG
>JAAGKR010011453.1:0-17293 GCA_011419295.1 Clarias macrocephalus
TGTGTGTGTGTGTGTGAGAGTGTGTGTGTGTGTGAGAGTGTGTGTGTGTGTGAGAGTGTGTGTGTGTGTGAGAGTGTGTGTGTGTGTGTGTTAGAGTGTGTGTTAGAGTGTGTGTGTGAGAGTGTGTGTGTGAGAGTGTGTGAGAGTGTGTGAGAGTGTGTGAGAGTGTGTGAGAGTGTGTGAGAGTGTGTGAGAGTGTGTGTGTGAGTGTGTGTGAGTGTGTGTGAGTGTGTGTGTGTGTGTGTGTGTGAGTGTGTGTGAGTGTGTGTGAGAGTGTGTGAGTGTGCGTGCGCGCGAGCGAGAGTGTGCGTGCGCGCGAGCGAGAGTGTGCGTGCGCGCGAGCGAGAGTGTGCGTGCGCGCGAGCGAGAGAGAGAGAGTGTGTGTGTGAGAGTGTGTGAGTGTGTGAGTCGTCACACAATACCCCCCTCCTCCTCTCTCTAGTCTCCTTCACACCAGGCACTATTCTTTTCAAAGGCAAAGTGCAGGTTAATTTGTTTTATTTTTACTTATTATACTTACTATATTTTGTATTAATCATTTTATATAAATATTTTGGGGTGATGGAATGAATCATCTGAGTTTCTCATATTTCATATGGAGAAATTTGCTTTGATACGTGTGCTTTGGATTACAAGCATGTTACCGGAACAAATTATGCTTGCAATCCAAGGTTTTACTGTAATGCTTGTCCTTGCAAGTGTTTGTCCTTTTTAAAACGTGAATGCTCAAATAGATGGTTGGTATCAAATAAACTGAAAGGAATATCAGGGAATGAAAGCTGCAGTTCTGTCATGCTGACTTGTAGTACGCTAACTTGTAAAGACGAATTTAGTTATGGTTTTAAACTAACATGTATGGCCATAGGTATGTAGATTAATGTGACTGGATTATTGATTTGTTTGATGTTAATATTAAAACCAAGATTAGAAACTTTTTGACCAGAAGTTTGCAAAACACTTGTACCACTTGTTTATATAAAATATGATTTGATTCAGTAAAATACCTTTCCTATTTTTAAATCAGTGACTTGAGAAAGTGGTTGCAAAATATAGACTTCCAAAAAACAAATGCTGTGTGGATTTGTATGCATAATTGGATGAAAAACTAATTCTATATGTATGAAATATTTCATGATTTGTTTTTATGCAGCAGTGCAGTTTCTGCATGCTGTGACCAGTTTAAAACACTAAATTTCTTTCCAAAGAGCACAAATTGAATATTTTTTATGAATATCGTTCATTTTGGTATTTGCAATACTGCATTTTCTAGTTTATTCACAGTCTTTCTTTTTATTATGTAAATAATAAATAAAAAATAAAAAATTGACAATTCCTAAGTCTGCTATTTTACCATATTATAACTTTTTTAAATTCATTTGTGCTAAGGTATATGCTCTTCAGCTTAGCAGCAGCAACCCTTGTATTACATTGGCTAATTGAATTGCTAGATAGCAGGGTGTAGTTTGTAGGGTGGAGTTAATGTTGAATTCTTATTGTGTTTTATACAGTTCTATGTCATGCTTCTGTTTTCTAGGGCTTAATGACCACCAGTGCCAGAGACCTCAGCCATGACTGCACAAGTGGGTTTAGAGCTTATTATCCTAAGCACAACATTTTGTTAATGAGTCTATCACTTGGCCATTTATAATGAAAGGCTTCAAATTCTGATACAATTTAGGCATGATCATGCCCTCTGGTGTTTCCAGCTTCCTGCTGGATTGTATAGATTCAGACATGGAAGTTGGGGAAGCACTACCTTCTGTTGAGACTTTGTGCAAGGCTGATACATATGGTAAGTGTTCTTGTAAGTTCATTACTAATGACGTATAACAGTGCGTACAGTAACTATGTATTATTTTTTACTTCAAAGGATAATTTTTTCTTCCTTGTCTCACTGAGATGATGGAACAGGTTTCGTCAGTGAAGATGAAATGCTGTACTGCTATATCAAGAACTCAACGCTTCTCAGTTTCAGTGATGCTGTGAATATCGACACGCAGCACCCTCCAAACATCTCTATTCTGGGTATTAAATGCAAAGCAAATTTTATTTTAACATATTGTGGAGTTACTTAAATCTCCATCCATACTTCACTCTTAGCAGGGGATTAGATTTTGTTAACCTAATTGTGTTCACAAGTTTCGAATGGCTGTTCGGTTACATCAAAGATTTTTGAATTTATAGTCAGAGAGTTATGAAATTCATATTTAAAAATATAAATTAACAAAATTATAATGTAAACATTAACCCCTTTTTATGTGTGTGGTATGCTCCTGATGCATGCAGGCATGATTGATTACATACAGTGTTATGAAATGGCTTTCCTGGTAGTTTGAACTGTACCATATTTCTTTCTTTATTTTTCCTATAGTTTATAATGTACAACAGGCACCTAATTATATCAGAGTATCTTTCGTTTTAGGAAACTCCTGCGAGCTTCACAGTATTTTATTATTAATATTATTTAGTTTGTTTTTTTCTTTTATATACAGTATCTGTTTGTGTTTCTTTAGGATAAATTACCTGTTCATTCAGATAAATAAATTAATATCCTGTTGCATTAATGGCGACATGGTGGATTAGTTTTAGCACTGTCGTCATGCACCTCTAGGGTCTGGGTTCTGTTTTCGCCTCTGTGTGCATGGAGTTTACATGTTCTCCTCGTGCTTGGTGGCTTTTCTCTAAGTACTCTGGTTTCCCCCCACAGTCCAAAACCGTGCAGATTAGGCAATCAGGCAAATTGCCTGTAGTGTGTGTGAATGAATGGCTATTTGCCCTGTCCAGGGTGTACTCTGCCTTGTGCCCTGTCTCCTGGGATAGGCTTTAGGCCCCCCCATGACCCTGTATACAAGATAAAGGTGTGTAGACGATAAGTGAGTGAGTGTCCCATGTGCAAGAGGGAATGTGACAAGAACTAGAAATCACACTCATTTTTACTCATTTATCCTTGCTACATATCTCAAAATGACTAAACAAAATGACAGATGGTCTAGCAATAGAGTAATAATACTCGTAATATACATTTTTACAAAAGACAATTTTCATATTTTAATATGGTGTTTTCTAATTGTGCCAATAGAGCTGTCACCTGTTACTGATGGACAAACTGCAAAGAAGTCTTCTTTTCTGTCCCCTACTCAACCTGTGTCACATTCTGGGTAAGTTGTCTTGCATAGTGTTAAACAAACAAGTTTTTTTGCTAGATAGGGGTAGATGAACATTTTCACTTATTACCCACTTCACTTCTTACAAATGTTGTGTGATATTATATTTATTGGTATGTTGTAGCAGAGGTTATAAGGGTTAATTATAGGGGTAATTAACCGCTACATAGATGGATCACATCCATGCTGATATCCAGTAAGGCGGCAGGCCTATAAACAAGAAATAAGTATAGTAAGTGTAATTAACATCTCACACAGAACATGGCCATTTTTTTCTGAGTGAAAATAGTTCCCAGGTAAGTTACAAATGCACAGACTGGCAGCATGCATTACATGTGTAGTGATTTCATTGTAAAGAACTATTATTTGTAACAGTTTTAGCAGGATTGAACCCAAATGCAGGGGCACCAGGTAAAATTTTCAAATGTTTATTGTAAAATGATAAATAAAAGTCCAGAAGTATTTAAGCAAATGAGGAAAGAGTAGCTGTTGTTTTCTTGCTGGCAGATGTTGCTGGATATGAGGTATGAGGCTAACAGCTCCGTCTATGTAAAAGGGTTAAGCTGAGAAACGGATGAGATTGTGGGAAGGCTGTAGAATTTGAACAAAAGGTGCAGAGATGCATCTATCATTCCAACTTGTGTTATAAAAAGCATTTTAAAAATTCTTTCCGTGTTGCTAACATCTGTGACAGTGTTCTATATAAAGCTTAAAATTCAATTCCATTTCATTTTAGTCACAGCATTTAGTCAGTATAGTTTAACTAAATGATTTTTGAAACTTCCACAGGCGGGAGTCTCTCCTTTGCTTCCGGACCCCGGACTAAACGCTGCGCTCCGCTGTTGTAATGCGGAGAAAGCCCAAGGTCCAGTAACGTTCAGAAGGGGGGGGGGCTGCATAGTAAGCCTACAGAGTGAGCGAGGAGCGATAACAGATTTAGACACACGCCCATCACAGGCGCACACTGTGATATCCTGTAGTGAAAGGAACCAGCGGTTGATGCGAGGGTTGGTATCCTTAGCCCTTGCCATCCATTGCAGGAGAGGCGTGATTAAAGTGAAGTGCGTCCAGTCAGGTAATACTTTAGTTCATCTACTGCCCACTTGATGGCAAGGTTCTTTTGATTGATGGTGTAAGTTTTATGTATGCATCAGGAAGGGGCGGTCATTGTCTGGGTTTTGGAGGATGGGGAAGCTGGTGAGGTGGGTTTTAAGTTGTTGAAAAGCCTTTTCTGTCTCTGTGGTCCACTGTACTTTTCTCTCGCTGTCTCTTCCTGAGCAAAATGACAACAAAGGGGAGGACCCTGTACTGCCAGTGGCCCTGTTCAGTACTAAAGGCATTTTTTTTCTTTCGCATGAGCTTTGAGACCCACTTGCCAGTACCCCTTGCCAGGTAGGTACTAGGCAAGATGTCGTGATGTCGTGTTTTACAAGGTGCGTGAGGCCCGGTTCTAAAAAGAGCTCATCTTGGAACTGTTCTATGAGTTCGTTCATATCTTGTTGTTGCGAAGGCAAAAGGTCCTCCCCCTCCTGTATTAGCTCACGAACCTGTGCTTTGGGAGAGAGAGGGGACAATAGCTGAAACAAGTGAAAATGGTTCACTTCATTTTTTAAAAAAGATTTACATGATGGAGCTCGGCGCATTTTCTCTTACCTGGTTGTGGCAGTCAGTAGTTCACTGGCCCCACTCGCTCGATAATGGTGTAGGATCCCTGCTACCGGGCCAGAAACTTACAGTAGCAGTAGGAGCACTCTGTCCCCTGGTTAAACCTCTCGGGTCTATGCTGGCTTGTCATATGATTTCCGCTGTTCTGCTTGTGCTTGCTCCACGGTTTCCCAAACTTTAGGAAGTACTTGGGTGATTTTTGATTTCATATTCTGCAAATACTTCACTACATCATGGAGTTGTGAGGGCTGCCACTCCCAGGTCTCTTTTGCCACATCTAGCAGACTGCAGGGCCTCCTCCCAAACAGTAGCTCAAAGGAGGTGAAACCCGTGGAGGCCTGGGGAGTCTCTCAGATTGCAAAGAGGACGTAAGGGAGTAGCTGGTCCCAGTTACACCCCCCTTCACTGATCACTCCCCATAGCATCTTTTTACATTTGTTTGAACCTCAAAACCCACCAGGCCATCGGTTGTAGGCCCGCTGTGCGACTCCAGTGAACAGTAGGATCCCGTTTTGGTCAACCTTCCTGCACTGTTGTCCTTTCAAAAGTCTACAGGAAAGATTCCAGATTCTGTTAATTGTGGGGCGTAAGCTTGCTTAGAAGGCAATGTCCACTCTTACCTTGTTGCTTGAGTCGGTCTAGCTCAGCTACCCTAGTTTGCAAGCCCTGAGTCGGTTGCTTTAGTACAGCTACTGCTGAGCGCTGGACTCCAGGACGTGGTGGAAGAGTTGCTCTTGGGTGGGTAGGGTTTCGGGGGCTGCGCTGGCCACCACTTTCTCCGCCAGTGTAAAGCCTTTAGCAAGAGCAGGCCAGAACACAGACACAGGGAACACGAGGGTGAGGAAATAACTGTTCTTTTGTTTATGAAACACAGTGGTTTGCAGTGAACATTTTCATTGAGGAGCAGTTGAGTTGCCTGGAGACCTCCGGGAATAGCAGCAGCCGGTCTTTGATAGTTGATGAGCCGCAGTCTCCTTCTTGGCCAGTTGTCCCAGTTTGTTCTAGTAATCAATAAACGCACACACGGATGTTGACTACACGAGTGACACATGCACACTGAAAATGAGCATAGGAGACGATTACCCATAATCCCACATAGAGAGAGAGGAACCATTGCCTCAATTGTGATCATGTGACGGTCGACAGACAAAGCACGCACGTACTACCTGCATGTCAAGATCTCGCTTGTTTATCAAGTTAAAATTTTAACAAAAATTTAGCTTGTCTTGCAAAACATTCAAAGACCAACCTACTTGCAATCCAAGCTTCCACTGTACAGAGATTTGCTTGTAAACTTGCCTTTATTATAATTTTTTTTAAGCATAGTATGTGTGTGTAACATATTGTGCAACATGTATACATGAAAAATACAACATTTACAAGACAATAGACGGTAGACGGTCAGAGGTGTGAATGTGTCTATTGTTAATGTGTGTCTCTGCTCTGTTGAGCGCTGCGTAAAGCAAAGAACCTTTTGTTTTTGGTGCGTGTGTGTACATTCTGACACATTCTGTATTTTCAAAGATAGGAAATTCTCTGGTGCCACCATCTTTGAACTTGAAAGCAACATTGCAGAGCTCTGTAGACTTTTTGTTAGACACTGTATATGTTGTTACAAGGATGCCCCTAACAGTGCATTTAACTGAAGCAGTCACTGCTTCCTCTGGCAGGACTATAGATCATTGCAACCAGCTTATTAGAAAAGCACAAGAGGGTATTAATGAGGCGGAGCTTTAACTGCGCCATCTTGGGGGATCACGTTTTGTCACGATTAGGTCAGGCAGGATCCTCTCATGGATTAAATGGCTGTTTGATAGGTTGTTGTTGATCATTTGTTGAGAGGCAAGGAATAGGAAAAACTAGGAATAAACTTTTTAAACTGTGTTAATTCTAGTCAAAGATGGGTAAATGGTATTTAAAAAATGTAGGAGGTAAGTAAGCACAGCTTACTTGCATTTAGCCTCCACTACAGTCATGTTTTGGAGATAGTGCTATGATCTAGGGTTGCTTCAGTTTGTCAGGTTTGGGCTCATTAACGTGAAATGCTCAGAACCATTAAGTCACCTGAATGTATGAATGAACAGGTTCTTTCCCTAATGGCACATAGTCCAGGACTCAAATTGGGAAACAGTGGTTCTGAGATCATGAGGAATCTTTTTCATAGATGAATTAGCCACCACATTGCACACCATAATCAAAGCTAAAAGTGAATGAATAGTGTGTGCAATTTGTCTTGGCCAGGTAGTATAAAATACTCCATCAGCAACTATTCAATGCAATTCAGTTCAATTCAAATTTATTTGTATAGCACTTTTTACAATGGATATCACGAAACACCTTTATAAAAATTCAGTTATGGTTATAACCTTTATCAGTCAGTCCTTAATGAGCAAGCCAAAGCAATGCTGGCAAGGAAAAAATTATGACATAAGGAAAGAAACCTTAAGAGGAACCAGTCTCAAAAGGGAACTCCTCTACAAAGGGGAAATTTTCATTTGGGTGATATAAAATAGCACATCCACTATGTTCTATAAGACCAAAAGTGCATTTGTATAACAGGAAATGCATTTGATTTAGCATAAAGTCAAAACAAAAACATTTTGTTATTACCATCTGTTCACTGATTGAGACTAAGTCATCATTAATTATATTTATGTTGACATTTTTCCAAACAGGAAGTATGATTAAAGATTGTAATGATGTTAAATGATTCCATGCGTCCCTGACACACACACATCCATGTCCCTTCCACCCACCAAAGCACACATACATACTTTGTCCTCAATCTATTGAAAATTGTTAGTAAATATCTCCAGGGGGCACACACACACACACACACACACACACACACACACACACACACACACACACACACACACCCCTCTCTCTCACACACTCACCTAACATACATATGGTGACAATTAGCTGATCAAAGGTATGGTCTGTCCAAGATGTTCAAAAAGTTTAGAGTATGCAAATATTCATTATTGGTCATTACCAAAGGGGTGTACAGCTGGCTTTTTTTCCAATGCGGAATCAGCTGTCGTACTGCTTCTCAGGTTATCAGGACCTGGTCACATCCATTGGACCAGCGCTACTGAGTATCTTTTGATCAGTGTGGTTGGAAAAAGTTTCGTAAATGGTGCAAGGAATTTGACTACATTGTTCGAATGGGTTACTTTTTTATTGATCAGGATCTGAAAGACAACTGCACCGGATATGTGATTGATCACCAGAGTCAACTCCAGCACACGTTTATTTGATTCTGACGACTATTATCTGCACATAAATGCCTTCAGATTGGTGTAAAAACTGTTTAAACCATGGTATGAAACTCTGCGGAATGTGGTTACACGCCACCTCTGGAAAAAATTGAAGGTGCATTTTATGAACCCGAGTTAAAACAGATTATCATTGGAAATGACAGAGCGTTCAAAATAGAGAAAATCTTGTCCGTCAAAATCCAAAACCAAAAAAAGTTTTCTGTTTGGTGAAGTGGGTGGGGTGGCCCAAAAAATTTAAACGCCAAAGACGTAGTTAACATTGAGCATTACAATTTAATAGAAATTATCTCAAACATAACTGTTACCCTAAATCACTAAACCATTGATGAGTGCGGATTTTTTGTGACCTTTCCAAGCAACGCATCAATGGATATTTATACAAATAACAAGATTTCTCACTATTGTAGCACTTTCAGAGATTTAGTATATTCATAGCTGGTACTCTTTATCACAGCAAGACTCTGTCACATTAGTCTGAAGGAGGAAAATAAAGTACATAGCCATTTTTTTTATCTCAGTCATGGGTATTATAAAAGTATCATAGAACTGGTTATTGACATTAACAAACCTATAAAAACACTGAAACTTGACATGGAGATATCTTTTAACTCTATGAAAAATAAAATACACATGGAGAGTTTAAAACCATCAAAACCAGTGGAAGCTTGGCCTATATGCTCGGTTTGATACCTGCAGGTTTATATCGAATACTAAGTGTACCAGGCCGAAAATGGCTTGCCTGGGTTCTCCTGGAAACTGGAAATGAGAATGGGTCTGGTCATTGATTGCGTGTAAACACACGGTTCCGAATAAAAGATCCAAGGTAACTAAAATCAAGAGCAGTGTGAAAAAGAGCAAGCAGAGAGGCAACAAGCATCGACCCATCTCTCAGAAAAGAAAGCTGCTAAACATTTTCTAACATTATGGCTTTCTTACACAGTCTATCCTCAGAGTATACAAAGTCAGAATTGGATATTTTCACGTCACTGTATACCAAAACAAGCATAGAAAAATACACTTGGGTCGAAACACCACTGCTTTCTGTTCTGACGGACAATTCACCAATTGAGTTTTTTATCGAGTCAACAGGGAATTTTATTATGATTTACCAAACACTTACCGAATTTTATGGTTTACACGATACTATCATGTAAAATTGTGAATGCTGATGGTACCAACATTGCGATGTTTGCAATGCCCCCTCTGACTCACACATGGGAAATACGAGATACAACATGGCCGCGCACTCTGATGAAACCAAAGATGTTGTTTCCAACAGCAACGACATCCAGAAAGCAGCCATATCGGGAAACACAAGAGGTATGTATGACGGCATAAAAAAGCGCTAGGCCCTACCCAGTGCAAAACGGCACCCCTAAAGTAATCTACTGGGGAAGTAATCTCCGACAAACAGATGGAGAGATGGGTGGAACACTACTCTGACCTCTACTCCAGACAGAACACCGTGACCTCCGCGGCACTAGATGCCATTGACTGCCTGCCAACCATGGAAGAACTTGACGCAGAGCCAACATTAGAAGAGCTCAGCAAAGCAGTCGATAGAATGGCCTCAGGAAAAGCCCCTGGGAGTGACAGTATCCCTCTAGACCTGCTGAAACAGTGCAAGCGTTCCCTACTGCACCCCCTTCACAAAGTCCTCTGTCAGTGCTGGAAAGAAGGGGCTGTACCGCAGGATATGAGGGATGCCAAGATCATCACCCTCTACAAAAATAAGGGTGAGAGAAGTGATTGCAACAACTACAGAGGCATCTCTCTTCTTAGCGTCGTTGGCAAAGTATTTGCTAAGGTCATATTGGCCCGACTGCACAAGCTGGCTGAACGTGTTTACCCAGAGTCACAGTGTGGCTTTCGCGCAAAACGGTCAATAGTAGACATGATTTTCCCCCTCCGACAACTCCAGGAGAAGTGTAGAGAACAGCAGATGCCCCTATACATCTCCTTCATTGACCTCACCAAAGCCTTTGACCTGGTCAGCAGAGACGGCCTTTTCAAAATCCTCCCCAAGATCGGCTGTCCACCAAAAATGCAGAGTCTGATTGAATCCTTCCACACAGACATGAAGGGAACAGTACAGTTCAACGGCAGTTGTTCCGAGCCTTTCAGCATTAGCAGCGGCGTCAAGCAAGGTTGCGTTCTTGCCCCCACATTGTTTGGAATCTTCTTTGCTCTGCTCCTAAGACATGCTTTCGGTTCAGCAAAGGAAGGAATCTACCTCTGCACCAGATCAGACGGCAAGCTATTCAATCTCTCTCGCCCTAAAGCTAAGATCAAGATACGCGAGACGCTGATCAGAGACGTGCTATTTGCTGACGACGCTGCAATCACCACACATACACAGGAAGAACAACAGTCGCTGATGTGCCTTTTCTCCATGTTCTGCAAAGACTTTGGTCTGACTAAGTTTGAAGAAAACAAACGTCCTGAGCCAGGACACTGCCAATCCACCAGTTATCACAGTAGACAACTATCAGCTTGATGTCGTCCACCAGTTCACGTACTTGGGCTCCACCATCACCGATAACCTCGCCCTGGTCGCCAAGCTCGGCAAGAGGATCGGGAAGGCAGCTTCTACTTTAGCCCGCCTGAAAACACGAGTGTGGACAAATCACAGGCTGACAATCGCTACAAAGATGACAGTATATAACGCCTGCGTCATCAGTTCTCTGCTGTACGGGAGTGAGACATGGACCACCTACGCCAGACGAGAGGAGACTGAGCACCTTCCATTTACGAGGTCTGCGTCGCATTCTGGGCATTACCTGGCAGGATAAAGTCTCTAACGCCGAAGTTCTGACTCGAGCTGGCCTTCCCAGCATGTACACCATGCTCCGACAACGCCGCCTGCGCTGGCTTGGCCATGTACGCCGCATGGAGGATGGGAGAATCCCAAAAGACATTCTCTATGGAGAACTCTCATCCGGGAAAAGAACAACAGGGCGCTTGATTCTGCGTTTTAAGGACGTCGTGAAGAGAGACATGAAAGCCCTTGACATAAACACACAGTCCTGGGAAGAACTCGCAGCAGACCACCTGAAGTGGAGGGGCACCCCGGCCAAACAGCTCAAGTCAGGTGAAAAGAGCATGATGCGTGCGTCAGAAGACAAGCGAGCTTGCCGGAACGTGTGGAACAACGACCATAGATGCGAATCCCCCTATATATGCGACTTCTGCGCCAAAGAATACCTTTCCCGTATTGGCCTTTTTAGCCATAAATGACGCTGTCTCAGACAATTAGACATATCGCAAGATAAGAAGAACTAGGATACGTCATCCATGGTCAACACTGACCGACGGAGGCCGAACAAGCCTGTAAATTTCCATGTAAACCAGGTACATCTGTATGAATAAACTGATTTGATGAGCTATTGATCAGTGAAACAACTCTGTTCAGATGTAAGTAAATGCTTATTGCTGCGCTGTTTGGGGGAGGGACGTGCTGAGGATGTTTGGTCTGCGTTCTGTGTGTTTTGGTGTGAGACCTGAGCGGTGTCAGTAGGTCTTACATATTCATAAAAAGTTGTGGATTATTCAGTGAAACAGAGGCTCTGCTGACAAAAGTTAGGCACATCAGTCAGTCAGTGTGGAAGATCATAACATGCCTTGTATTGTTTTTAATCACCCTATACACAACCCGTGATTTTTTTATGCTATTTTACAAATGAAAAATACAAATGGTCTATTCTTTTTTTTTATTTTATTAAAATTTTTTATAAAATATACCAAATAAAATTGTGTATAGAGTGATTAAAACAATACAATTCATGTTATGATAAGGAAAATTTCAATTTCTTCCATTCCAGGGATTAAAAACGGTAACAATGACAAGTTTAGAATCTGGAATCCAGAAGATGAAATTTACACTAATTTTAAAAGAGGCCTGAAGCACTGCAGGTCTTCAGAAGAACCTCAGATCCAAGAGGGTCTTAAAGTGGGGAGGAGTGCGTTTCAGTTTCTCTGAATGTATAGGTGAGAACAGCTGATTCACACATGGGGAGGGGTGAATTTTTTGCATTTGAATGTTGTCTGACATTGTGAAGCACGCACAGCAAAAACTAAAGCAAGAACAACCCATGATAAATAGGAATAAGAGGCCCTCATTATACTCCATGAATATTATTTAGTACAACAAAATTCCTCCACTCTCTGGAAAACTTTGTGTGCGGTTGAGTGCTGATTAGACTACGTAGGAAATGAAAGTGGAGGAAGTAAACAATAGCCCACGTTTAGAAAAGCATTTTTAATTTAAGACTATAAAAAATAATCCTGCATCTATTTTTAGGCGTGCCAGCTGCCACTTTTTAGTTAGAAATTTTCTATACAAATCTTATAATGCCCACATGACTATTTGACATAAACTTTTATTTTACTATTTTAGCTATTACTGTTTTCTTTACTTCAAAATAATATTTTAAAAAAGGACAATACATTTGTTAAAAATATTATTGATTACAGTTGGGCTAATAAAACTGTTGTCCTCAAAAATGTAACAGATGAGGACTCATGTCCATCAATCTGATATACAGTATGCTGGAGAAACTCCCAGGTGGGAAGACACTGCTTTGAGTAGTACAAAGACAAGAAAACCTTTAATTGGATGGAAAACAAATTTTAGATTATGTAATTTGTATGAAACGTGAATTATTGGCGTGACGTGTAAAGATGTGTGTTGCTGTTATTTAGATTAGCTGCTATAACCCATTGCTGCTCTATTGTTTACATTGTTTACTGTTGTGGAGATGACGAGATGATATGATTATCTTCATCTACACTGTAAACCCTAATGCTCAAAGTAATTAAACAGTGAGTACTGTTAACTTAAATAATTGCAATTAGGTCAAATGAATAGATTCAGAACTTTTTGGTATTTGAGTTTGTAGAAATGATACTTTTCAAGTTAGCTGAACAAATTTGATATTTTAAGTAATTGTAAGTACTTAAATAACAGTAACTGTCACCTTAAAGTTCCACCAAATAAAAATATAGAGCACTGGTGGCTTAGTGGGTTTGATTCCTGGGCAGGATTCTCTGCAACAATTTATTTGATTTGCAACAAGTTCAACAAACTCAAAAATTGATAGTTTTGTTTACTTAAAATTGGAAACATAATTGCTTAAAAAATGTTATGTAACTGATTACCTCAAATATTTTGAGTTTTGCCAACTTAATCGGGTTTACAGTGAACAGCTGAAATCAAAGAAATCACTAATTTATCAAAAAATTATTAAAATGGCCAGAGTCAGTCTCCTTGCTGTTTTTCCCCCGACTCATTCTGTAACTTAATGCGCGCGGCTGAGCGCTGATTAGACTACGTAGAGAAGTCCAGTCTCCCAACAGACCCCGAGCTACACTCCCCGCTGTATTTTATATCATGGGGAGAAGCCCGGGATCATTAGCGGCGATAGCTCACCAGCCGTGCCTAATTTCGCGGCCCTGCTCCTTCGCGCACCAGCAGTGACCGCACCATTTAGCTAGTGAGCAAGGAGCGATATTGATTTGGCCGCACTAGCCTGAGAGGCCGCCTAGCTAGTGAGCTTTGGAGTGAGCGAGGAGCGATATTGTTTTGGGTGCACGCCTATAACAGGCGCACGCCGTGACAACTTGTAACACAATAACAATAATATTTTTTAACATTTTGCAGGCTGCCATTTGAAGAAACCAGATAATAAAGAATAAACCAGTTGTTGGATCAAAATAACCCAACCAGGTGTTCATTTGTAAATGATTCATTACAAATGCAGTTATTAATAGCTCTGGTTCAGATTTTTCATGCTTGTTGTATAAAATACACAGATGTGGAAATTACAATCACTGTAGTATTTCTTCGATACAACATATTGTTTTGACTTTTTTATGACTTAATTATATTTTAAAACAGAGACGACGGAAAATGTTATTTTGCGCCACCTGGCGTTCATTTCACGAATTACTTTGAAGTGCGACTGATTTATTTTGCGCGGCAATAATAGACATTCCCCTCTTCTACCTACTGTACAAGAACTGTTACACTCTTCTTCTTCTGGGTACAACACTCATTCTGCTCATTCTGCTGACAAGTTCCTAGGGCTGCCTCTGTATTTGGCCTGTCGTCTTTTCAGAATGCTGCTGCTAAAGACTGGAATGACCTGCAAAAAATGTTAAAATTGGATAATCTCATTCCTAATTCTGCTTTTCAATCTCGGATCTCAGCTTACTATAAAGACGTGTGTTGCTGTTATTTAGATTAGCTGCTATAACTCATTGCTGCTCTATTGTTTACATTGTTTATACTACATGTTTTTTTTTTAAATATGTATATATGTATCTTCCTTAAAATGTTTTATTTTAGTCCCCCCATTTCCCCCCCAAAGGCTTCGCCTTTGCCAGGCCACAGTTGTAATTAAGAAACCTGTTCTTAATCTGTCTTGCCTGGTTAAATAAAGGTAAATAAAAATAATAAATTATTCCAACCTGCTTGCACTCGTTTCTTTACCTCTTTCCCACACTCTCCATTACCCTGGACAAGTACTTAAACTCCTGTATCTTCTTCAACTCTTCACCCTGTGTTCTTACTGTTCCATTTTACTTCCTTTCATTGTAGAACTCTTGTGTAGCATGATTGTTGAGAATTAATATACATGTGACGAGTTCTGTTTTTCTTTTTTTTGGCTTTTGTATTTTTTAATCACTACACAATTAGATTAGAAACCTTCCCTGCTGAAAAAAAAACGCATAGACCAGCATAGCTGGTTAACATTATACCAGCATATGTTGTGTTTTGGTGCTGGTATGCTGGTGACTTTACTGATGTTGGTCCATAGCATACCAGCATATATTTTGCATTATAGTGCCATGATACTATGCTGTTCACCACCCCATCTAATATTGGTATGGTATAAAAGCCAGAATACATGGAAGATTTGTCATCCAATATGTAAAATATAAAACAGAATCAGTATAAGATCAGCTTTATTGGCCAACATAAACAATATTAACATTGTGTAATATGGAACAATATATACAATAAGCACATTTGTAACAATATGATAATTTAACAATGAACAGCAAATAAGTTTTGATTAAAAAAAAAAAAAAAAAAAAAACAAAGCAAAACCTGAGACCAACCTCTCAGGGACACTTTCACACAGTTACTTTCACACCACAGGAGTGTAAATGAATGAGTTTGGCCCTCACTCTTTATTTAGGGGTCTGCAGGTTTATGGGCCCTGAAGTAGTTCTGACATGTCCTGACATTTGTCTATTTTTCTTACTTATAAACATATAAATGTGACCTTACTTATAAACATATAAATGTCACCTCTTTCACCTAGTGTAAAGTAAATGTCCAGGATTGAGGGAAGAGGGACACAGATGATCTTATACGCAGAAGGCACATTTCTGGCATACTGTAAATATGGCCATGCAAACAGACATTCAAGGCAAAACAGTGCAAACAGGAACAGTGCACTATGAAGAAAGGGAATTAGGTTTGTAAAAGCCCACTTTTACACCCTATACACAGTCATACATCGTTGTGCCTCTCTCGAAAAGCAGCTTTTGTTTAACTCAAGACACAAGTGAACATTGCATACCTGGCATTTCCATGGTGTTTATGGATGCTTACCATAAACTGATTTGCAATTCACACAGACCCTATGACCAGCAGTGGTAACATTCCTACATTGACCCAGTGGAGCTCCCGACAAACAGTTTTGGTGGAACCAGGAGAGTTTTCATTGTCCAACCCCCGTATGTATGAGCAATTGATCATTGATTTAGGTCAACGACTTTGTTCAGATGTAAATAATTCTAAGTATTGTGCTGTTTGGGGAGTGATGTGCTGATGATGTTTGGTCTGCTATTTGGGAGTTGCCATTCTTTGTGATTTGAGCGTGTGTGCGCGTGTGTGTTTGTGGTGTCACCTGACCTGAAAAATATCACCTGAAAGATGTGGATTATTCAGTGAAGCAGAAGCTCTGCTGAAAAAGTTAGGCACATCAGACACTTTAACCCAAATAAAAGGTCTTTTTGAGTGTTATAATTTTGCTATGGGCACACACCAACAGAGCCCCCAGGGTCATGTGGTTAAAAAAACAACAGCAAATCATGTGCACTGAATACTAAACCAGCCGTGTGCTTGGTTTACTAAACCAGAGTGTGTATTAATGACACTGAGCGTGCAGATTAATAAACCGAGATAAGTCTTTTTAAAAAATCTTCTTTTCTAGCCCCATTCCCGTATAGCTTGTGTAAAATTGATACACAAACCATGATTTATTATGCTATTTTATAAATGGAATCATTTTCTTTGTTTTTTTTTTCTATAGAATATTTGAATTTTATAAAATTCAAATATTCTATAAAAATACCAAAGTACAGCGGAAACTGTGTACTGATTATAATAACACGTGTAAAAAGGAAGTAAGTCTCATTAGAGAGGGTAAAGATCCACTTTCTCCCTCTCTCTCAGCATGCACTGATTTCGTCAATGTGTCATTGGACACTTTGCCCCCCCCCCCCCCCCCTCCTCTCGCCTTCACACACACACACTAACGGAAACACTGCTCTGGCACGATTCTTTTCAAAGGTAAAGTGGAGGTTATTTTTTTTATTTTATTTTTCCTTAACAGCAGTGAGTCTGTTAATGTGTGTCGAGTGTCAGTGGCAGTGTTTCCGTGTGTGTGTGTGTGTGTGTGTGTGTGTGTGTGTGTGTGTGTGTGTGTGAAGGTCAGCGGAGGAGAGGAAAGGTGTCTAATAACACACACACACACACACACACACACACAAACATGACACTGATGATACTCGGTACTCGTAAACCAGGACTTGTTTGTTTTTCAAGTAAAAATTTATTTAAAAATTTTGCTCGTCTTGCGGAGCACTTGCAAACCGCGTTACTTGCAATCCAAGGTTCCACTGTATAGGTCTTATGGTATCTCTCACCTGCAATAGGTAAGTCTGCATCATGACAGCAAAGGTACCCTGACGATCACAAGAGCATACAGTGTGAGTGCTGTTGGACTTTATGAGTTTACAACCGTCCGTAACCCATTCGGTTTTGTTCCAGTGCACACAGAAGAGAATATCATAAAGGTAGAACTCCTAGTGTGGAAGAGAAGGAAATATCTGAAAACAGTTCATTAAAAACAAAGAGAAATCTTTGTAAATCCAAATAACCTACAT
>JAAGKR010011454.1:0-7500 GCA_011419295.1 Clarias macrocephalus
GTTGAGGTGAGTTGAAGAATGTTGGTGTATTTTGGAGAATGTGGTTTATGTTGTAGAATGTTGGTGTATGTTGGCAAATGCTTGTGTATGTTGGTGTAGTTAAAGAATGTTGGTGTATGTTGGAGAATGTTGGTGTATTTTGGTACATTTTGAAGAATGCTGGTGTGAGATGGAGACTGTTGGTGTATGTTGGAAATTATGGTTTATGTTGTAGAATGTTGGTGTATGTTGGCAAATGCTTGTGTATGTTGGTGTATGTTGAAGAATGTTGGTGTATGTTGGTGTATGTTGAAGAATGTTGGTGTATGTTGGAGAATGTTGGTGTATTTTGGAGAATGTGGCTGTATGTGGGTACATTTTGAAGAACACTGGTGTGAGATGGAGACTGTTGGTGTATGTTGGAAATTATGGTTTATGTTGTAGAGTGTTGGTGTATGTTGGCAAATGCTTGTGTATGTTGCTGTATGTTGGAGAATGATGGTGTATGTTGGTGTATGTTGAAGAATGTTGGTGTATGTTGGAGAATGTTGGTGTATTTTGGAGAATGTGGCTGTATGTGGGTACATTTTGAAGAACACTGGTGTGAGATGGAGACTGTTGGTGTATGTTGGAAATTATGGTTTATGTTGTAGAGTGTTGGTGTATGTTGGCAAATGCTTGTGTATGTTGCTGTATGTTGGAGAATGATGGTGTATGTTGGTGTATGTTGAAGAATGTTGGTGTATGTTGGAGAATGTTGGTGTATTTTGGAGAATGTGGCTGTATGTGGGTACATTTTGAAGAACACTGGTGTGAGATGGAGACTGTTGGTGTATGTTGGAAATTATGGTTTATGTTGTAGAGTGTTGGTGTATGTTGGCAAATGCTTGTGTATGTTGCTGTATGTTGGAGAATGATGGTGTATGTTGGTGTATGTTGAAGAATGTTGGTGTATGTTGGAGAATGTTGGTGTATTTTGGAGAATGTGGCTGTATGTGGGTACATTTTGAAGAACACTGGTGTGAGATGGAGACTGTTGGTGTATGTTGGAAATTATGGTTTATGTTGTAGAGTGTTGGTGTATGTTGGCAAATGCTTGTGTATGTTGCTGTATGTTGGAGAATGATGGTGTATGTTGGTGTATGTTGAAGAATGTTGGTGTATGTTGGAGAATGTTGGTGTATTTTGGAGAATGTGGCTGTATGTGGGTACATTTTGAAGAACACTGGTGTGAGATGGAGACTGTTGGTGTATGTTGGAAATTATGGTTTATGTTGTAGAGTGTTGGTGTATGTTGGCAAATGCTTGTGTATGTTGCTGTATGTTGGAGAATGATGGTGTATGTTGGTGTATGTTGAAGAATGTTGGTGTATGTTGGTGTATTTTGGTACATTTTGAAGAATGCTGGTGTGAGTTGGAGACTGTTGGTGTATGTTGGAAATTGTGGTGTATGTTGGAGAATGTTGGTGTATGTTGGAAATTGTGGTGTATGTTGGAGAATGTTGGTGTATGTTGGCAAATGCTTCTGTATGTTGGTGTATGTTGAAGAATGTTGGTGTGAGCTGGAAAATATTGGTGTATGTTGGTTTATGTTAAAGAATGTTGAAGAGTGTTTTGGAGAATGTTGCTGTGTTTTGGAGAGTCTAGTGTTTGAGAGACAGTAATTCCATGATCTAGCATTTTGGGGGGTCCAGTGATCCAGCATCTTAAAGATGTGTTGTTGTTGTTGTTGTTGTTGTTGTTGTTGTTGTTGTTGTTGTTTTATTTTCCATTGAGCCTTGCATCTGTTCATGTGATATTGGGATCTCGTGATCTGGGATGCAGTGAATCGTTGCATAAGATTATTGGAAGATTATTGGTGCAGTGGAATGGTATTTAATGCGAGATTCAGAGAATGTTGATTGTGTTTCTCGGGGAACATTTGTCTTCAGTGTAATCAATCTACTTCCCATGTACCTTTAAAGATTTTCTCCCTTGCAGCATGAGCACGACGTGACTTTGCAGTGGAAAGTCCACGTGTGGCTCGGCGAGTCTGCTAAGACCTTATCACATCCTCCTTGATTGCTAAAAGCCCTGGTCATTGTTAGCAATGACATCACTGACTTTTCCGTGCACGTTTTCTGTCCAGATGTTGTCGCTCTCATGGGAACATGTGTGTGTGTGTGTGTGTGTGTGTGTGTGTGTGTGTGTGTGTGTGTGTGTGTGTGTGTGTGTGTGTGTGTGTGTGTGTGTGTGTGTGTGGAGGAGGATTTGGGTAACTGTGTGACACTTCCATGTGTCCGTCCATCCCTTGTGTGTTATCATAGTTTCCTTTTTCTGTGCTTTGAAGATTCCAGTGCAGTATCGAACAGAAACAAATCTATGTGTGTGTGTGTGTGTGTGTGTGTGTGTGTGTGTGTGAAAGTGACAGGAAATGAGAGAGAGTAGAAAGGGCAAATGGGAGAAGAAAGCTAGCTCAGTTCATACGCTGACCCTGCAGATAGCGATCAGACTGAAGAACACCGGCTTAATTTGTTTTCCTTTCAGAGCACAATTAGCACTGTAATAGCAGAGACACACCGCTGAGTGTGTACGTGTGTGTGTGTGTGTGTAAGTATAAGTGCCATTTCCCAGAGCTGCTGAGAGGCTCGCTAATGTCCTGAGAGGTTTTTAAGAGGTCACTCCCATGTCATTAGAGCACAGTGTTAGTCGCGTATAAATGCGTTTGAGGATAAAGAGGTGTTTAGGATGCTGCCAATGGAACGTCCACTGAAATGAGATATTTCATTAGAGAGATTAGAGCAATGATGGAGTCATTATGCTAGGGTTGTTGTTTTTTTTTTTAGGATGATTAGGCAGTCAAGAGCCAATGTTTTGGGTCAGAAAGTTTTTACAAGTTCTAATTGTTTATTTTTTTCAGTATAATTGAGTAATTTTAAAAATAGTAATTTGTGCTGTATTTCTAGTGGGAAGTCGTACTTTTAATAAAATATCCAGGTTAAAATATTCATTCACACACTCATTTAATCGGTTTATGTTGTTAATCAAACCAAAAACGAGTTATGTAGTACAAACGTGTAGAAATTGTCAAAACTTTGAGTGTTTTAAATCTTTACCAAAATCTTTACTTTTTTATGCATACGAGAATCTTCATAAAAATTTCAAATTTTATGTCACTCATTTAAAACACACACACACACACACACACACACACACACACACACACACACACACACACACACACACACACACACACACACACACACACACACACACACACACACACACACACACACACACACACACACACACACACACACACACACACACACACAGAAAAGACAAAATCTCCCAGCTCCTAATTGATATATCCCAGTTCAGCGTCTGTCTGATATGAGTCTGTACCTTGGGCCAATCCCGTCCGTTCCACTCGCTGCGTTTTAATTGAGTCCACATTCAAATTTACTTATAAAATAATAATGGGCTCCCATGCAAATGAACCCCCGATATTGCCCCGGCGCCATTTACATATCCACAAGCAGCTGGGGAGTTCAGAAATCAATACAGATGATTAATATTATATGGGCTACAGGAATAATTAAAATCCATCTTGATGCGAGGAGCCGCTCAAGCTTGGCGAGGCCCGGGTGCAGTTTTTTTTCTTTTCTTTTTTCTTTTCTCACCACGCTTTAATTTAATACAAGGGGCCTCGGATCGCAGTTTCAATTAGCGAGCGGCGGAATAATAATAACCTGCGTTAAAAATTACACTTTCAAATATATGTTATTTCATTTCGTCTGATTGAATACATTTAGGGATTAATTCCCACTTTTCTTCGGGCATTACCATATTGCAGCAAATCGCTGAGTGAAATCGAACCGGTCGCGGGTCTGGGTGTAGATTTGGCACCAGATACTAAACGTCGTTTAATGACGTTTTCAACCACTGTTTATTTCCATAAAGCCATTTCCTATGGATAGCTCATGTATTGTTTTCCACCTGTAGAAGAAGTGTTAAACCTTCCTCGATTTTTTTGTTTTTATTTTTCTAATTTAACTAATTACCCAAATTTGCCAAGAGCTCATCAACAGATTTTTTTTTGCATCTTCCTCAGGTCGTAGTGTGCCTCAAGAGGGTGCTTCGCCTATAGCACGCTGCTGCTCCACTCTTCTACCATTTGATAGCGTTATAATGTTCTGGATTATGATCATGACTTTGTTAACGACGTTGCCGTATTAATAATAATAATAATAATAATAATAATAATAATTGGGGGAAAAAACAGCTTTCATGTTTTCATGCTTCCTGCTTGTAAGTTTTCTTCACTGCAGGTGGCTCACCTGCCTACCCACAATCCTTCAGTTAGTACACCAGGGATTTGTCCCATGCTTGTTCACAAACCAACTTTTTTTCTTTCTTTCTTTTTTTTTTTTTTTTTTATGGGGTTTGTTTTAATGAAACCGTCCTGGCATTAAAATTCTGTTTGCATACCGGATTAATTGCACGCATTTGCATCTCCTCTGTGGATCGCGTATTGTAGAGCGCGGTGAACCGCCGACGTGAAATTATGACCATTATGTTCTCGACAACCTATTACATTTCGGGCACTTTGCAGGGGCATTGTCGAGAAGATCGCCCAGATTTTTGGTCTTTGCCCGTAATGAATGCACTTTGATATGTAATGACTGAGTAATCACATTATTTGCTGCAACTACTGTGCACACTAGGAAGTGCGCATCTGTGGCCCGGCGGTAATTGCTAGGCAGGAACGATGAGGAGGAGGAGAAGGAGAAGGAGGAGGATTTGCATCAGCGTCGGGGAGTTTCAGTCGCAAACGATTGCTCGGGATTGTTTTCGCAACAGGAGTGTCCGCCATAATAAAGTTAATGAGCTTGAAAGGACTCCTGTGAAAAGATCTATTAGAATGCACATGTTTTCTCTAGTGCTTTTTTTTCCCCGCGATGTGGATCCCTGTATACCGTGCAAGAGGTTTGCACATACAGGAAAAAGCAAAACCTTCAATACTGGAATTCCGAACTTGTTGGACAAATTGACATTAGGAATGTTTATGAGCCTCAAGCACATTTCTTCCCCTTCATGTTTATAATTTAGCTTCTTCAGTCTGAAATGCACATGACGTTTGGACAATCACCTTGTCCGTAATTCCTTGTATGATCCTCTTATGACAATATCGGAAGTTTGGACAAACAACTTCCAGTTTGAAGATACTGACTACTAAGTTCATGTTAAGTTCAACTAATGAAGAGAAACAATCCTTCCAAGAGAGGCAATCCTTAATGCGCAACTCCGAATCTTGCTTCTGGTCGATGTGGAGTTTATGCGTTCGCTCCATGCTTGCTGGGTTTCCTCCTGGTACTCTGGTTTCCTTCCACATTCCAAAAACAGTAACTGTAGGATGACGCTTGTTTCCAAATTGTCTGTTGTGTATAACTGGCTGTGTGGGTGTGTGGGTGTGTTTGTGCCCTGCGATGAGTTGGCACACGTTTCATGGTGTACCCACGTCTTCTGCCTTGAGTTCCCTCAAGGACTTCCATGATAAGTGGTACTGACATGGATGGATGGATGGATGGATGGATGGATGAATGGATGGATGGATGGAGGAGATCTGGAGATGGTTTAATTCCTCCCTCAGGTCTGTGTGTGTGGAGTTTAGATGTTCTCCCAGTGCTTGGTGAGTTTTCTCAGAGTAGTCTGACTTCCTCTCACAGTCCAAAGACATGAAGATTAGGTTAATTGGCGTTCCCAAATTTCTTGTATTGTGTGTGTCCTGTGATTGTAATAATGAAATTGGTAACCTGTCCAGGATTTATACCCTGCCTCATGCCCAAAGTCTCCTGGGCCAGGCTCCAGCCCCCCCACAACCCTATACAAGAAAAGTGGTACAGTATAGAAGATGAATGAATGAATTTAGATGGAATGTTAATACTCCTATATTTCTTTAGAAAAAGTTCAAAAGAAAAAGATAAAACTTTTATTTTTACATACGATCTTGCACTGAGCTAAGTTTGTTATCTCAGACAGGTACAATTAAAAATAACACCTGCAGGATTGGTTAGTGGGAGTGGGCTTATGGAGGATTTAAAGGAGGAGTCGCACACTCACAGCGCGTGTGGCGCTAGTTAAGCCATGAAGCGCTAACGCAAAACAAAAGCGCGACCCCGTTGAATTGTTGCTTATTAGCTATCCTGCTGGGCTACTGATAAAATACTTCAAATCATTTCAGAAAAGTGTTTGCTCTAAAACAATTTGTTTCCCCTCTCCACTTCTGTAAACACAGCGGATCATTATCAGGTCATGGGCGTCTCAGGAGAAGCTGCGCTCGACTCCCTCTTCACCGTCTCTCCTCGGTTTCACGTTTAATTATGCCGCTCCTGTGATTACCAGGTAAAGCAAATTATGCCCTTTCGTTTGGCAGCAGATAAATCTTGCCTTCAATTTGCCGTAATGGCCCGTGTAATTTTTAAGGCGCGCCTACACGTTTTGCTCTTTTCGCCGGCATCATTAGTGGCTCCGCGTATTAGATATACGTTGCGGCGGCTTAATTTGGTCTCGCAGGAGCACTTGCCGGGATGCAGCTGCTCCTGGGTTTCTTACCGGAGCCTCTTTATTTGTTTCTTTTAGATCTGTGCGATTGAACGAGATCTAGGGGGACGCGAGGGTCAACGCCCCTGTGGAATTCTTTGAATAAAAAATCCATGCGGATCACTGGGAAAGTTGTTAGGGGAGAGCACACAGAGATATAGAGTAAACCTGGATTATTCTGCGCCGGATTGGAGAATTCCTTGGCTTTAACCTTGGCTATGATTTGTGCTAGGTGGACTTTAAGGCAATCCAATCCGTTATTAGTTTTCATTGGGTTTCCGCCAAGCTTTGGCCTGAGTTCCCTCTTCTTCTTCTTCTATCTGAGCATGATGGAATATTTCTCCCTAAATCCTCCCTGAAACTGCACCTTGCGAGCCGGACGTCAGAGATGCGAGCCGTACATTAACCGCATTCCTACAGCTTTGCCAAGCCGAGCATGACAAAGCCGTATTCTTTATGGATGATGTCAGATTTATCTGCTAACACATGTCCCCGTGTGTGTGAGCCTCCCAGGCGGAGACCTGCTTAACATCTGGAGGCGTTCAGAGGCCACGGGCGCTCTCGGCGGCTCGCTGTTATTTCAACACACACCATTACCACACAATCTCCCCTTTCTCCTTCCATCCATCCTTTCCCCTCCAACCCGGCCTCCCTCTGGTCATCCGGAGAGCAAACGACAGGGCTCTGACACCCGCTGCGAGCAAAAACCCTTTTCCCTCACGTTGCGAGACGGTGGAGGGAGGAAGGAACAGGCCCGCCTGTGTGTGCAGGTTTCCGTGGGGAGCCTTGGCTTTGGACGCAGGCCCAGATCAATGTGACCTAAATTCAAATTGCGAATTAGAGGGCTGTCAGTGGGAAAGGACACTCTGCAAATGAGCTCAGGCAGCGTGGGGCCTCCGGGGACCCCCGGCGAACCAGGTCCCCCTCCCCCCCATCAAC
>JAAGKR010011454.1:12500-19354 GCA_011419295.1 Clarias macrocephalus
CTCGGAGGCCCGGGTCATTCATTTAATATCCTTAAGTCATTCTACTTTTCATCATGATGGTGAACTTCATGGCAGCGTTGTTACAGTACAACTGTGTTTCAGATGCTCATCCATCCATAGTGTTCCTGCTGGTTCCTTCATTATCACAAAAGGTTTGCTGGAAGGTCAATTAAGAAAAAAATGTCCAAAAAAATTGTGTCCTAAAGCCCTAAACATACAGTAGTTACAGCTTTACCTTTGAGTGTTACAAAGCACAGGCACTGGAGACTCCTTCCATAAATGTTGATCATCTCTTAAAAGAAACTATTGCCACCCCCGTCTCCCAACCCCCACCCCCTCTTTGCTGAGTTAAGCTAAATGTATTTATTCATTTCAAAACATCTTTAGTGAAAAGAATAATTGAAAGCTATTAGTTGCCCTGTGGCCTGATGGGAGAACGCAGAAAAAGTCCAAAATCTCAGCGGCCTGCCGTGACTCCCACACGGCGGAGCAGATGCCTAAGCCGTCTTTGTGTACATCACATATTAGCATGACAAAATAATCCATTAAGTGCATTATGTACGCTCGAAGCACTTTATATTAGATATGGAGTGACATGGGTTTATTAGGCTTGATGAGCTTATGGAGTACTTGAACAAACACTTAACATCGCTGATTTATTGTCTCTTTGACCGTCCTCACCTTGGCCTTGTTTAGATCTCGAGACGGAAAACTTTTCCAGCTATGCACCAGCACAGAGGTATTTACAATGTTTACACTCTTTATATATACAGTACACACTTTACCTTGTAAGCATTACTCAAGTGGTTCAGGGAAGTTATTGCCTAATGAATGTTGGTATAATTGCAATAATTGGACAGTACACTTTGTGGACAGTCTCAAAACAAATAGATAGTTGGCCGTCCGCCTGCCGGAGGCGTAGAAACACAATGTACCCAATCAACCGTCTCTTTAACAGCAGAGCCCAGAGAACAGATGCAACAAACCTGCCCCAACCATTCAATACCACGTAGATCAGTAGGGGGGGGGGGGGGGCTTTTGGAGGGTTTATCAAAGAAATTACTGATCATAACATCATCCTTATGGGTCTCCAAAGAAACACCGAGCCCATCTTGCAGATTACTGCTTGATGAGAAAAAATGCAATTAAAATGTCAAATACTTTTTATTAGAAGCCGCCTGCCCTGTCGAGTCGAGCATCCCCAGGAGTCAGCAGCAAGCATTAAATGGATGGCAAAACAGAAACATGCAGACAGAATTAGAGAGTGTTACTGTAAGAAACAAATTAGGCTGTTGGAACTGTTTTTCGTGCCAGTTATATAGCGAGCGTGGTGCTCAAGGCCACTCAGAAGCCTAGCTCTTGTCTGCTGGTTAGACCATATAATCCTAGTCTTTTTGCATGGTCCTACATTTAACGTGTTTCATTCAGGATCCAACTGCGAAGAAGAGAGTTAAGCATCTCTCTCAAGCCTTAAAGACTGAGCCACCAATTTTGATCAGTACTCCAAAGACTTAGCAATGCTTTCCCAAGTACATGGACACACTCAACCCAATATTCCCAACCACCAATCTGCACCAGTGAATTGTACCAAGATATACCATCTTGACCATCATTTTGTTCGAACCCCAGTAGTCAATGCAATCAAGAAGTTCTTGAACAGCAGCAATGCTTTCTGAAGGTACCCCTCTATGTCTATGGCTACCTTGATCTGATCACCAAGAAGGATTAGTATTCAGCGGATCTGAAGGATCTGAGGCTGTGTGTGGATGTGGGGTGCAGTTAGCATTTCAGTTCATCCCACATGTGGTCAGTGCAATTGAGGTTAAGGGCTTTGTGCCTTGGAGAGGATATCTACATTGCATTGTGCACATTCCAGTGAAAGTTAACTATAAGGCTACAATCTGGCTGTGATGGTCAGGTGGCCACAAACCTTTAGTCACATCCTGCAGTCTTACATGAAGGAGCACTTCCCAGAGTTCCTAGAGAATTCCTAATCCTAGGGGTGGGAGGCATTTTAGTTTCCACATCTAGACGGAAAGGACCGGTGATAAAGGTTTGATGTAAATAGGTGATGCCACATTGACTAGTTCCCAAATGTTGATTGGTAAATAGAAAAAGAATGATGAGGCACTTTGGTACACTTGGGCATGTGTTCTGAGGTAACCATTAGCAAAGACCAGAGCACAGCTGTGTTCCTCTAATAAGGTACAGAGCTTTGCTTGACATATCTCATAACCCTTAGTGACATAAAAGCAGATGTTTTATCACAAGTGCAGAGGTGGAAAGTAACGAATTACGTTTACTCGTGTTACTGTAATTGCGTAGTTTTTTTTGTGTATTTCTACTTTTTAAAGTAGTTTTTAAAATCTGTAATTTTACTTTTACTTAAGTATGTGTTGTTTGAAGTTTTGTAATTGGCTACATTTTAAATCATATTCGCTACTGAGTAAAACAAATGAATGAAAATGCAAAAAATATTCTGCTTTGTATAAACGCTTGGTTGCGCTGGCGTGTGCGTATCGTGTCCTGGTCGCGCGCCGCTCCAGATTCCACTCCAGGTTTTCCGACTGTTTCCCAACATCGGCATCTACTCGACCTTCCACACGGCCGCTTCCGCCCTGAGAGTGACGCCATCAACCAGCGCCACCGGATATAAACCGGAGAGAGACGCGGGAAAGAGGAACGAGGTTGTGATTTTGGCGTTTTGGTATTTGGTTGTGACTTTTTGCCTCCATTGACTTTGATTATTGCTTCTTTGGTTTGGTGGCTCTTTGTATATATTTGTAGATAATTTCACTGTATGTTTGTGCACTCAGCAGTAGTAGGGGCGCGCGGCTGCCATTTATTTTGGGAAGAGGGAATTTATTCACTGTTTTTAGTTTAGGGATTCAGGGAAGGGACCTGGATTTTTGTTTGTGTTGTTTTTTTTTGTTTGTTTGTTTTTTTGCAGGTAATCTAGCTACTAAATATAAATACCATTTTTTGGTATAATTTCGGCCTGGGTCCGACACTAGACTGGGACGTGACGCCATATTTAAGTGACCACTTTGATTTTCAAGCACAAGAAAGACAACAGCTTTATTATGCAAAGGTTCCTTCAGTTAAAAACAACTAGTTTGAGATTTATATCTGCTCATCTTTTTTGAACTACGTTAGAACGTCTCATCCCACCCCGCTGTTCAAAAAAAAAAAAAAAAGTTACTCAGTAAATTTTTTATGAGCTACTTTTTACTTTTACTTGAGTAGATTTTTATAATGGTAACTTTACTTTCACTTTTACTAAAATTTCATTGAAGTAACAGTACTTTTACTTGAGTACAAAATTTTAGTCCTCTTTCCACCTCTGCACAAGTGTATATCTATTTTGAAGTAGTTCAGCAGGTTAAGGCTTGGGTTAATGATCAGAGGGTTGGTGGTTCAAGTCCGAGCTCCGCCAAGTTGCCAGTGCTCCGCAGGTACCATACCATGTTTGACCGTGTGCTCTAACCATGGCTTCCTGAGGCTGCAAATGCTGGTGTAATGTATATGTGACAAGGTTGGCAGAGACACGAAGGTTGCTTTTGAGCAGGTCCTCCCTTGAACAGGTGGAGAAAAAAAAAAAAACAATCTTGAACTGCGCAGTAAACACAGACAAAGGATAACCAGTGAGACAACAAAGACTACCAAGGACTTCATGCGTTGGTTACTTCTACATTGCTTCGAGCACTTGTACCACTCCCTGTTTTAAATTAAGGCTAAAGCACCCGAGTGATTGAATGGACTGCAAATGGATCTAATTAAGAAAAGTTTTACATTACTTGCCATTGGTTAATTTCTCCTCTTCTCTGCTTTCATGTGTCTTATGATTTTAAGTTTGTTAATTAGTGTGTTCATTCAGAATTAATAATTTACTATGGAAATGTTGACAGCATAATGACCTTTAAAAGTCTCATTTGTTGTGCTAGGTCTGGTAAGATGACACTGGTGTGGTGGGAAGAAATGGAAACAAAAGAGGAAGAAATAGAAGGTTGTTAATGGATTTTAACAATAGGTCCCCTGTGTATTCATTAGCATGAGCGGTTTGAATTATTTTACAGCCATTTGTAATTAGTATCTGTGAGAGTTATTGCCATAATCATCGTCAAGTTCTCAGGATTCCTTTGGTTAACAATTAAACTTTGCTGTTCTTATAGTTGGTGTGGGGAAACGGACATTCGTAAAGCTCACACTTGTAAAACTAATAAAACCGTAGGGTTCCTTTAGGAGGAGTTTGATCATTTCATAGTTATGAGATTTTCTGCAAACTTCAAAGCAGCTCTTAATAAGGCAGCAGGCGTTGGTTAGTCCATTGGCGGCAGAGTTTAGACTTAGGAACTGGTTGATGTCAAAAAGACGTATTATTGTTCACTAATTTCCTCAGCTTGCATGCAATATATATTGCCGAATAGACCTTTTATGCACTCTTAATGATACATTTGAGTTTAGTTAGGGACCTGATCATTTAAAATAGTATTATTTATAATTGTTTTTATTCTATGCATATTCTGTGTTTGTTGCGCAAAAAGGTTCCAGTTTCTTTTAAATAACATTTTAGAAGGGCTGATTATATTGATGATCTCCAAGATACAACATTTCATTCATTTCAGGAACGCTTTCTCAGGAACCCCGAGTGTAAGGTGGGTATACACCCTGGATGGGATGCCACTATATTACAGCACACCACAAGTAGGCAGTCTGTTGCCGTGTTACTACTGGCATGTTTTTGTTAGGGAAACTAATCGGAGAATATGTGAACTAGGGAAAATCTTGAAGTGCTTCAAATGTTCAAATGTCGTGGGATTGAAACCTGGGACCTTCCGAACCGTAGTTTTATGCCTTAACCACTGAGCTACGTCTGACACCACACAGCTACCTACTTATATAACATAAGTTATAGTAGTATAGTGTTTTTACTTAAAAACTAGACTGCTATACCACGGATCCCACAGAATAGACAAAATACAGCACAAATTGGCAAAACAAAAAGCCTATGCAGCCCATGAACAAAAGAATCAGAGCACTGAGTGCACCACATCTGGCTGTGCATCACCCGGCCGCCAAAATTCCCCAGATTCCAATCCAAAAAGGAACTGATGCCAATGTCCAGGTGTCAGTCGCCACAGCACACACCCGGGGGCCCTTCAAAGCCACACCACAAGGGAGCAAAGCTGACCCGTTGGCACAAGGGGAACCCAAAATGTAGGTGGTTTGAATGGTACGTGTATTATCAGTGTTGTATTAGGGTTATGAGTGGCTGAAACTTATCTCAGGGAACTTAGGACACGAGGCGACATGCACAAGGGGTTTTAACCCATCGCAGGGCCCAAGCACACACTACGGGCAAGTTGAAAAGACAAATCAGCCTACAATGTACTGTATGCCTTTAGATTGTTGGAGAAAACTGGGGTACCCTGAGGAAATTGATGCAAACTCCACGCACAAAGACACTTTTGGTGTGACAACAGTGTTAACTCCTACACCACAGTGCCACCCTATGCTCCTCATATTTACAAAATTACTATCTTTCCAAGAGCTTCATCCTAAAAAAAAAAAACTAAAAAAAAAAAAAACGCAGTTTTCAGCATGTCCCAATAGACTTTGAGTTGTCCTGGTAGTGCTCACCTTACCATTTTTACAACCTAACTCTGCCCATCTAAACCCTAAGAATGCTTCTCAGCATCTCCAAGATAGCCATGGACAATGTGTAGTGAGCGCCAGGGGTTTTAAAAGTGGCCAGTAACAGAAGAGTTAAAGCGGTGAGTGGTGAGCAGGAATGAGGATGGACTCGGTCACCCTTGGGCCTCAGTCCTTCTCATCACACTTCATCATTCTTTGAGCTGGGGCCATTCTCTTGCCCCACTCCTGCCGCTGCTTTTATTTCCTCTTCTTTTAGTGCCCATCTAATGGCTTATTTATTACATCCATACTTTATAAGGAGGATCCTGTGTGGCCTAATTAAGGGCCACGCTTCTTTGGAATTCTATGATAATTATGTGCCTTCGTTGTTTTAATATTAGTCCTCGCCAGACCGAAACTCTCGTTCGCTCTCCGCATCCCCAGAGGGGTTTTTTATAGGACTGATGAAGCTGGGGCAGAATGATGGTGGATGTTTATATGGCTGCTCTGAAAGCTGAGTCTCCCCTAGTCTCTTGTTTCAAAAGTCCTTCAGCAGGCTGCATACAGGTGGAGAAACTTGGCTGCAATAACGACCTGCTTCGAAGGTTGTGTTCAGGAGACTCGGGTGAAGGGCGAGGTAAAAAGGGTAGTCCGATTCCGTTCATATTTCAATTCCATACCCACTTATGAACACACACACACACACACACACACACACACACACACACACACACACACACACACACACACTGTATAATAGCAAGAGGTTTGGATGCACCATTTCTATCAATATTTTTGTAAATGAAATAAGGATAAAAATATGCTGCACTTTTTCAATAAATGCCACAATTGGATTGTTGTAGGATCTAAAGAGATGCCCTGGCTCAGTGGGAGAGAGCATTGCTAACTAGAGTACAAGGATAAGCATGAACAGCGTGTTTGCTTGCATTTCTTAACAGGAGCGCTTTCGAGTTCAGCTGCTGTATAAACATTTCTCATCAAGCAGGAATGTTCCCCGAGGAAAAGCCATAGTGCTGAATAAGTTCTGCGAGGGGGAAAAGGTCTTGGAGGCAAACCTATACACCATGTTCTTTGTATGTTCTTACAGAAAAGCTATATATCATTATATTTATCATTTTTGTATAGTGTAGGTTTCCAGATTTTTCCAGCTTTGGCATCGGAATACGCAATGTAATGGGCAGGTTTTTTTTTTTTTTTTT
>JAAGKR010011455.1:2500-15000 GCA_011419295.1 Clarias macrocephalus
AAACTGTAATGGTTTAAATTTTCAAGGCTAAACTGCACTAAAAGAAAAACACATTATATTTAAATCCTTTCTCTAGGTCCAATCACAGACCGGAATGATGTCATAACGCAGGAGGCGGGATTTCCTGACCTCACATACACTCGCTAACAGATCTGCAATCATACAGTTTGTCGATTTATTTACAGCGTGTACTTTTAACAATGACATTGAACATCCCAACAGCCTTTTCCCATCTCATGTCCCTCCATGGTCGTGTTGAGAGATTAGATGGAGAAAAGGCACCAAAACCGCCCTGTTTCTTAGTAACACTTTCAGTGCGCGTGTCAAAGACGTCGTAAAAAAGAAATGAATTTAAGATCAGATTTTAACAGAAAGGACGAGTTCGTCATTCAGCTGTTTATTAACAACTGAGTCTATTAAGGAGAAGTTAAATAGGCTTTATATAGTCTTTTTTGAAATAGTCCTTCATAATTCAAGAGCGTGTGTGTGTGTGTGTGTGTGTGTTGTATCTGCTGACTCACCATCTCTGCTGTTTAGCTTAGCATAATACCCGGCATGACTTTCCGAGGACACGGATGAGCTCTGGAACGAGGTGGGAGGAAGAAGCGAGACCAGAGTCCCGCTGCAGTGATCTGCAGAACGAAGGAGGAACGGTGTTGACGTTAGCAGCCCATCAGATACAGAGCACGAATGTAAAAAATAAGAATAAAACAAACAGAATTTTCACTGGTTTAAAAGCCTCACAGAGCTCAAATTAACTTAATATTGTTTGCATAAATGCTCACAGCGAGATCTTAAAATCTCGCTAACATTTCTGCCAGTGAACAGTAAAAAAGCAGGTAGCACGTAGCTCAGTCATTAGCATATTACAGTGAGGCTTTGGTGTAGCTGCATTACCCTTTATAACGTTTTAAAAATCACATCAGCACCTTTAACTTGTGATTAATTATGCATCATTGGTTCACTTGTAGGAAATAAATCTGGTCAGATTACGAACGGGGTTTTTTTTTTTTTTTACTTTTTTACTAAATGACTGAAAATAGAATTTCCACATTCTGATTGATTTTTACTTTTTTATTTTAAATATTAAGATTTAATTTTTTTTTTCAGAATTTTTATATTTATTTCCACAAACAAACATTTAAGTTATTTCAAATTATAACATTTTAACTTAACTTGCACTATTAAGAATATTGGCACCTTTATTTCTAATAATTTGATAAAATCTTTTTTCAAAATCTTAGTATTATATACTGTAAATTTCACACACACTTTCACTGTCTTAGTTTTTACTCTATCAATATTTCCTACTTATTTCTGTAGTTTACATTTTTGTTCATCTAAAATACATTCATATGCACATTTCAAATACTTTTAACAATGACATTTCACAACCTAATTACCAAATTATAATAATGACTCTTATGTAACTATACAGAAATCCTTTGCAGATTGTAAGAGAATGGTTTGTTTTGAGATATCAGCGAGTCACACACGGAGAGACGGACATCTGACAGCGCCGTGTCTTTTATTAGCTCGGGCTGAAGTGATTTTTCAGCTAATTAACCTTTACAAAGCCTCTGGAATGAGCGAGAGTTTAAATGACATCGCTTTCAACTTTGCAAATTGATTCTAAACTTGGAGAAGGAACGAGGGAGATGTGGAGAAAATTACAGAGGGAGAAAAAGACTGAGATTTGTGTTTGTGTGTGTATACAGCATATGTGTGTGTGAAAGAGAGAGAGAGAGAGAGAGAGAGAGCGCGAGAGAATCTGTATTTAAAGGATCAGAAGAGGGTCGAATAGAGGTGAAAATCCAACCTCTCTTATACTTTATGGCTCTGAAATACCTCAGCAAAACCTCTAAACACACACACACACAAACACACACACACACACACACACACACACACACACACACACAATGTATTCACAGAATTGATTTTGTGTGTGTTCCCAGACGCCATGACACCCAGAAGGTGCTACATTCCACACCTGGTCAGTATCGCAGGTATGATGTTAGTATTTCTACAAATGGCGAAGCCCCTGTGGTTTCTGTTAGCACACAATGTGGAATTCCAATAGGTCAGAGTACTTTCATATCGCTTTATAAGCATATCGGAGATAAATGTTGATGCTCTGGATTATTCTGTGTCCTTTCCATCTTCACTGTGTTTCCCCTTTGTCTGTAATACACTCAACAGATGTTGTATTTATAGAAATCTCTGTATCCTCTACAAATTAAATGTAACCATGGAGACAACTCAGTCTAAGAGGACAAATGTTCCACATGAACACCATCATCAGTCCACTATGGGCGTGTCCCAAACCACCTGTCCTATTCACTAAATACTGCACTCTATGGGCGTGTCCCAAACTACCTGTCCTATTCACTAAATACTGCACACTATGGGCGTGTCCCAAACCACGTGTCCTATTCACTAAATACTGCACACTATGGGCGTGTCCCAAACCACGTGTCCTAGTCACTAAATACTGCACACTATGGGCGTGTCCCAAACCACGTGTCCTATTCACTAAATACTGCACACTATGGGCGTGTCCCAAACCACGTGTCCTATTCACTAAATACTGCACTCTATGGGCGTGTCCCAAACCACGTGTCCTATTCACGAAATACTGCACACTATGGGCGTGTCCCAAACCACGTGTCCTATTCACTAAATACTGAACACTATGGGCGTGTCCCAAACCACGTGTCCTATTCACTAAATACTGAGCACTATGGGCGTGTCCCAAACCACGTGTCCTATTCACTAAATACTGAACACTATGGGCGTGTCCCAAACCACGTGTCCTATTCACTAAATACTGTGCACTATGGGCGTGTCCCAAACCACGTGTCCCATTCACTAAATACTGAACACTATGGGCGTGTCCCAAACCACGTGTCCCATTCACTAAATACTGCACACTATGGGCGTGTCCCAAACCACGTGTCCCATTCACTAAATACTGCACACTATGGGCGTGTCCGAAACCACGTGTCCCATTCACTAAATACTGCACACTATGGGCGTGTCCCAAACCACGTGTCCTATTCACTAAATACTGAACACTATGGGCGTGTCCCAAACCATGTGTCCTATTCACTAAATACTGCACACTATGTGCGTGTCACTATGGGCGTGTCCCAAACCACGTGTCCTATTCACTAAATACTGCATGTTATGGGCGTGTCCCAAACCATGTGTCCTATTCACTAAATACTGCACACTATGTGCGTGTCACTATGGGCGTGTCCCAAACCACGTGTCCTATTCACTAAATACTGCATGTTATGGGCGTGTCCCAAACCATGTGTCCTATTCACTAAATACTGCACACTATGTGCGTGTCACTATGGGCGTGTCCCAAACCACGTGTCCTATTCACTAAATACTGCATGTTATGGGCGTGTCCCAAACCATGTGTCCTATTCACTAAATACTGCACACTATGTGCGTGTCACTATGGGCGTGTCCCAAACCACGTGTCCTATTCACTAAATACTGCATGTTATGGGCGTGTCCCAAACCATGTGTCCTATTCACTAAATACTGCACACTATGTGCGTGTCACTATGGGCGTGTCCCAAACCACGTGTCCTATTCACTAAATACTGCATGTTATGGGCGTGTCCCAAACCATGTGTCCTATTCACTAAATACTGCACACTATGTGCGTGTCACTATGGGCGTGTCCCAAACCACGTGTCCTATTCACTAAATACTGCATGTTATGGGCGTGTCCCAAACCATGTGTCCTATTCACTAAATACTGCACACTATGTGCGTGTCACTATGGGCGTGTCCCAAACCACGTGTCCTATTCACTAAATACTGCATGTTATGGGCGTGTCCCAAACCATGTGTCCTATTCACTAAATACTGCACACTATGTGCGTGTCACTATGGGCGTGTCCCAAACCACGTGTCCTATTCACTAAATACTGCGCACTATGGGCGTGTCCCAAACCACGTGTCCCATTCACTAAATACTGAACACTATGGGCGTGTCCCAAACCATGTGTCCTATTCACTAAATACTGCACTCATACACCATCATCAGTCCACTGTGGACTATTAAAATGAGCGGGAAAATAAGGTGTGTGTGTGTGTGTGTGTGTGTGTGTGTGTGTGTGTGTGTGTGTGTGTAAAAGAAGTCAACTGAGCGAGATGTGTTTCCGAGACTCATAAATATGAATGGGTTTGACTGACAAGGAGACGATGTCCTGTTCCCTTAGTGACTGGATAATTTCCTCTGCACTGAGTGAGGAATAAACTGACGTGTGTGTGTGTGTGTGTGTGTGTGTGTGTGGGTTGGTGTGTGTGTGTGTGAGAGAGAGAGTGACTTTGAAAGTCAACACTTTCCCTGTTGTTGGAACGTTTCTCCCCCTCTCAGCATAAAGCCCCGGTGAGGGTGAGGGTGAGGTTCGGGTGGCCTAGCGGTGGAGGGTGAAGCTGTTGGTCAGTGTTTGTTTAATGGTGTTTAATACATGATGCTTGGTGGAGTCTGATGATGTTTTAATGTTTTATGTTGGTTCCACAAAAAAGTACCAGAAGGACTAATCACATTTATATAACATGGTTAGAATATGAAATTGCCCGTGCAGGGATTAAATGGAAGGTATACCAGCACATCTAGCTGAAGATGCGGTACAGTAAAGTCCGATATTTAGGAGAATAACTGCATTTGAAATGAAGTTCTTCCAGTGTCTGCTGGCTGAGGCTTTTACCACTCACAGTCTTTTTCCTTAGCGAAGCAGTTCGAACAGTGAGTGTCCAGGGTGTAATTGGGCAGAGTGCAGCTGATCGATGGAGAGAAACACAGCCAATGATCTTCTCAGCTGAGCAGATGATGGGCTGCAGCCTTTAACCGTCCTGTTTTCTTGCTCCACTGTACCAGACAATGATGGATGATGTGATGATGGACTCTGCAGTGGCAGTGTAGAACTGGATCGACGCTGCCTGAGGGAGGCCGAGCTTCCTCTGTCTCGGTTAAAACATCCACTGTTGGGCTGTTTAAATGATTTAATACATTTAATGGTAAAGGCTCTTTTTTAATGGTGAATGTTGGTGTTTAATGGTGAATGGTGGTGTTTTAACCTTTTATAGGTCACTCAACTCATGGTAAGACAATATTAAGACTTTTTTTTTCTTTTGTGATGTTTTAAAAATATTTAATTGTTATCAACGTTGGTGATGTAATGGACAATGTTGGCACAGGACGGTGAAGGTTGGTGTTTTAATGGTGAAGAGATCACATAACTGTGATAACCGTGTCAGTGTCAGTATCAGTACCTCAAGAAACAAAATGTAGATTTCCAATAATAAGTATTTTATTATATTTGCACAGGCACATTTTAATGTTTAAAGAAATCCACCATGAACTTAGTCACCAACCTCAACTTGTTGAAAATCTAAATCCACCATTAAAACACCACCACTCATCACATCTACTGTCAAACACCAATATTCACATTAAAACCCCAACATTTAACACTAAAACATCAACATTCACAATAAAATGTTTGATCTGAGACAGAGACGAGTTTGCGTACACATAAGCAGTGGCACAACTAACATCCTGGTGCAGTAATACCAGTCTGGAGCTGAACGATGATTTTTGGAGAACCTGTCAACTTATGTTTCCCATAATCAACAGCTCCCCAGTTATAGTTGTGGAATCAGTGAAGTTCTTGGTCCACTCATCTCCATGGATCTCGAGGAGGACCTCAGAATATATAACTTAAACAGCCCAACAGTGGATGTTTTAACTGAGGCAGCTGAAGAAGCTCAGCCTCCCTCAGGCAGTGGTGATCCAGTTCTACACTGCCACTGCAGAGTTCATCATCACATCATCCATCACTGCCTGCTACTGTGAAGCAAGAAAACAGCACGGTTAAAGGCTGCAGCCCATCATCTGCTCAGTGAGAAGATCATTGGTTATGATCTGCCCTTGGTGTTTTAATGGTGAACATTGCTGTTTAACAGCAGAGTGAGTGTTGGTGTTTAATGGTCTATTGGTTAAAAAGTCAATGTTCAAAAGTGAATGTGTGAAAAATGAATTATGATATTTAATGTTGGTGTTTAAAAGGTGAATGTTGATGTTTGAATAGTGAATTAAACACCAACACTCTGGTCTTTAATGGTGAATGTTGGTGTTTCAATAGTAAATGAAAGTGTTTAACGTGCTGGTGTTTATGGTGTTGGTGTTTACGGTGGTGTAGTGGTTAGCACTGTCGCCTTGCACCTCCAGGATCCGGGTTCGATTCCCGTCTCTGCGTGCATGGTGTTTAATGGTGAATGTGCTGTTTCAGTAATTAATGATGTTTAATAGTGAACGATTATGTTAATGATGAATGTTGTGGCTGAAAAGTGAATGTTGGTATTTGACAGTAAATTACTGCATAAAATGGTGAATGATGGTGGTTTAAAGGTGAATGATGGTGTTTAATGGTAAATGTTGGTGTTTAATGGTGAATGTCGATGGTTGAAAGGTGAATGTCAACCAACACAAGTTTTTAATCTCAAACATATGAAAGTTGAAAAATAAATATTTTTACACAGCAGTGAACACGTTGTCATAGTACGCACAGCGATTCTTCACCACTTCCTCAGACTGGGCCAGACGTACAACTTCTACCTGCAAATTTACATCTAAACCACCAGACGCTCGAAAGACACAAAATAAAGCGTTCGGTGGTCAGAGAGAGACACAGACAGAGAGAAGCTGCAAGACGAAGTAGGAAAGAACAATGTGGACATGGAGAAAGAACACTTAGAACAGGCTTTTAGGACTGAAAAAAATTCTCAATCCGAGATGTGGTGTGTGCTGTGAAACCAGAGCAGCTATAAAGCCTGGCGTTGAGCTTTCTTGATTATCATACAGTAAGTGTTTAATACAGTAAGTTTGCGAATAAAGCACATTGCTTCAGTTCACTTATTCTCTCTGTCTCCCATCGGTGCATTACCAAATGAATGTGGACAGCACTTAGCAGCTAAACGGTGTGTGTGTGTGTGTGTGTGTGTGTGTGTGTGTGTGTGTGTGTGTGTGTGTGTGTGTGTGTGTGTGTGTGTGTGTGTGTGTGTGTGTGTGTGTGTGTGCGTGCTTGGCCTGCACAGGGCTGAGATGTGCATGAGGCATTAATGATGAACAATGGATTAGACATGGTCTAGTTGCCAAAGGCTAAACACACACACACATACACACACACACACACACACACTCCAAAAGTGTGAAGCTCAGCCAAGTTCCTCTGATCTAGGTTTGGGCTAGGTACAAGGGCCACCCAGTAGCACTGCACACACACACACACACACACACACACACACACACACACACACACACAGCTGGCACATCTAGATTCTGGTCTTTTAATGCTCTCCCTCTGTTCTCCAACACTGCAGCCGTAATGCAAATTATAAGAGGCTTTATTCACACTGGAACTGAGTCAGAAGCACAAACAAACACAAACCAGAGAGAGAAAAAAGAAATGGTGTGTAAGAGAGACAGAGACAGAGAGAGAGAGAGAGAGAAGAGAGAGGGAGAGAGAGAAGAAACACTATAACATCAGAGCGCGTCGGTTTTTCAGGAGAGTTCTGTGCCTCCATAACACACGCTGGTGTTTAAACATTAAATAGTTACACTGAATTTCACATTTGGGGCAGCTGAGCTCTGCGTGTGTGTGTGTGTGTGTGTGTTTTAATGTTTGTTTATGCTTAAAATATAGTGGAATGTTGCAGAAAACCAAGATGGTTAAAAGTTTTTCTTTAGAAATATTTTTGTCCACATAAACTTGTCCACATTTTTTTCGGTGTTTAATTACATGTGTAAATATATACAGTGATGTTAGACACGTGTGATGGTGTTTGATGGAACATGTTAGATGGTCAGTGTTGGTTTTTGCTGTTGAATGTTGATGTTTGTTGGTAAATTATGGTTTTTGATGGTGAATGATGGTCGATAATGGTGTTTAATGGTAAATGTTGGCATTTGATGGTGAGTGTTGGTGTTTATTGGTGATAGTTGATAGTAAATGATGGTCTTTGAGTGTAAATATTGGTGTTTGACAGTATTTGATGATTAATGTTAGTGCTGAATGTTGGTGTTCAATGTTGAATGATGGTATTTGATGGTGATGTTTGATGTTGATTGTTGGTGTTTGATGATGAATGATGTTGGTTGATGATGAATGTTGGTGTTTGATGTTGATTGTTGGTGTTTGATGATGAATGTTGGTGTTTGATGTTGATTATTGGTGTTTGATGATGAATGTTGGTGTTTGATGATGAATGATGTTGGTTGATGTTGAATGTTGGTGTTTGATGGTGAATGATGTTGGTTGATGATGAATGATGTTGGTTTGATGATGAATGATGGTGTTTGATGATGAATGATGTTGGTTGATGATGAATGTTGGTGTTTGATGGTGAATGATGTTGGTTGATGATGAATGTTGGTGTTTGATGGTGAATGATGGTGTTTGATGATGAATGTTGGTGTTTGATGATGAATGATGGTGTTTGATGATGAATGATGTTGGTTGATGATGAATGTTGGTGTTTGATGGTGAATGATGTTGGTTGATGATGAATGTTGGTGTTTGATGGTGAATGATGTTGGTTGATGATGAATGTTGGTGTTTGATGATGAATGATGGTGTTTGATGATGAATGATGTTGGTTGATGATGAATGTTGGTGTTTGATGGTGAATGATGTTGGTTGATGATGAATGTTGGTGTTTGATGGTGAATGATGTTGGTTGATGATGAATGTTGGTGTTTGATGATGAATGATGGTTGATGTTAAATGTTGGTGTTTGATGGTGAATGATGTTGGTTGATGATGAATGTTGGTGTTTGATAATGAATGATGTTGGTTGATGTTGAATGTTGGTGTTTGATGGTGAATGATGTTGGTTGATGTTGAATGTTGGTGTTTGATGGTGAATGATGTTGGTTGATGTTGAATGTTGGTGTTTGATAATGAATGATGTTGGTTGATGATGAATGATGTTGGTTGATGATGAATGTTGGTGTTTGATGATGAATGATGTTGGTTGATGTTGAATGTTGGTGTTTGATGGTGAATGATGTTGGTTGATGTTGAATGTTGGTGTTTGATGGTGAATGATGTTGGTTGATGTTGAATGTTGGTGTTTGATGGTGAATGATGTTGGTTGATGTTGAATGTTGGTGTTTGATGGTGAATGATGTTGGTTGATGTTGAATGTTAGAGCTTGAAGTGAATGTTGGTATTCAATGCTGAAAGTGTTGAAAATGGTTAGTTGGTTACAGTTTAGCGCTGAAGGTTTATTAGTAAAGGTGAATAGTGGTATTTGATGGTGCTTAATGATGGACGCTAGTGTTTGATACTGAATCGGTGTACATTACTGTTCTTTATGTACCATCATATCATATCTTCAAACTCATGAAAACGTGAACCATGAAAAACGCAGCTAAACATTTTTTTATATTTATGTGCTAAAAGTATTAAACTGCATCCAAAGTCCAGTAGCCATTTCATGGCATGAGGTCAAAGTGTACAGAGAGAAAAGTGGGCCAGTGAGATCAGAGCAAGTTTTGGACGAGACTCCAGCCATTTCCTGCACTAGTGGTACAGCATGGGCGTCAGACGTTCTCCTCTGGGGTTTAACATGAATATTTTAAATTGATTTCCGAGAGAAATGTCACGGTGTCATCAGCAGAGGTGTTCACCTGACACACTAAACACCTCACACACTTCCTGCATTTCAGATTCACGCTGCGTTCCTAGTCCCTACATTTATCTCTGAGTTTTTAACGAGCTAACGCGTTAAGGTGGGAAAGCGCTTCATTTGGGATTCAGGAGTGCTGTGACCGCGAGAGTGTTGACGTATCGGCCGGCCCACCCTCTTTCTCCTGATATCGGGTTTGCATTAGAGCTGAAGGATGAAGACGGGAAAATCCATTCTGCAGGAGACCGTGAAGCGTGTTGCTCCTCCTCGCCGGCCGAGACTCTCTCTACAGACCTCACACCAGCACCAGCGGATGATTTGACTGTTTAAAATGACCACATCTACATCTTCTCTACAAACTCTACAACCCACAAATTCTCCTCTGAGCCACTTCCGTGTGAAGGCAACAGAACAGTGGCGGAAATTATACACAGAATGATGCTTATACTCTGGTTTTATTAATGTATGTGTGTGTGTCATGTTTACGCATGACAGTGTAAGTAATTCAATTAAATATTCAAACCATGTCACATCATGTTTAGAACTGGGACACACACACACACACACACACACACACACACACACACACAGTGTATACACTAAACAGACACTCAGTATAAACCATCTTTGCTCTTAATCTTCACTCACAGATCGCCGGGTTCCATCTCTGTTACTATGAAATATCTCAGTGATGTGTAAACCACCGCTCCACATCCAGTGCACCGTGTGTGTGTGTGTGTGTGTGTGTGTGTGTGTGTGAGAGAGAGAGAGATAATTAAGCTAAATAGATTATACAGATGCACTTTTTGTTTACATATTTTATAGCTTTACTCGTAGTGTTAATGATGTTTACAGGTCGAGTGTGTCGGCATCAGAGTATCTTTAGCTTAGTGTTTAATTCACTCTAATCAGGGATTTAATTAAAGTTAATTCAGGGAGTAAAGACGAAAACGAGGCTGACAGTATAATGAGAGAGCGGGAGTATAATCTTAAACCTAGAATGTTAAATTGAAGTACACTAAACATCTCGAAACATTCCATCAGGTGCACAAACACACGTAAACACTTCAGAGCTTATTTTCAACATTAGAACTCAGAACTTGATAAAGGTCTCAACTAGATCCCCCATGTTCACCAAATGTTCCTCTGAATTCCACAAGGTTTTTCTAATTTCAGTAAAATCCTGGAGTTCCCTTATATAAGGTCATTTACGTACAAAGATTTTCACTTTTTTTTTTCCAGTTTATAGGTTTCTTAATGTTCCTTAGTTCCCACTGGGGCTGAGTTCCCTTTGCTTTACTTAGTGCCTCTTAGAACTTCCTCTAGATGTCCGTACAGCTGAGTCCCAGACAATCTCTAAATAACGACTTAAGACAAATCTCCTTTTTCAGTACTTGGGTTAATTCCCCCGTCCCAAACAAACAAACAAACAAACAAAGTTTCAGTGTGTGAATGAGTGTACAGTGGAACCTCAGATTGCGAGTAATGTGGTTTGCGAGTGTTCCACAGGACGAGCAAAGATTATTGAACAATGAACAAGTCTTGGTTTATGAGTACTGAGTATCATGTATCACGCATGCGCTCTTGTTTTGTCACTGAGCCAATGATTTTTCTGTCTCTTGTGCTGCAGAATTGAGGCTTGTATGTGTGTGTGTACAGGGCGCGTGAACAGTTTATTATAACACACGTGTGCGCGCATGTAAAGCAACAGCAAGTCTCATTAAAAAGGTTAAAGATCCATTTTCTCTCTCTGTATCAGCCTGAACTTTGTGTCTGTGTGTGCGCGTGTCATTGGACACTGTGCCCCTTCACACACATCCCTCCTCTTTCCTTCACACACACACACACACACACACACACACACACACACACACTCTCTGCTTTGTGGCGATTCTTTTCAAAGTTAAAGTGCAGGTTAATTAGTTTTATGTTACTTTACAGCAGTGATTCCGTTAGTATGTCGCTCACGTGAGTGTCATTAGCGAAGTTCCTTGTTAATTTTTCCGACAAAACAGTGTTTCCGTTAATGTGTGTGTGTGTGAAACTCAAATAAGAGAGGAGGAAAAGTTACTGTGTAAGACTAGAAGAGGGAGAGGGGAGGGGCTCATTCCTCCTCCCCTTTTACTTTAGCTTCACACACACACACACACACACAGCGCCTGCGTGTATAAACGGTAACGCGTATCTGTTTGGATTTATTTGTACTTTTTTTTTAAGGTACAGTGCAGGTTAATTTGTTTCATTTTTACTTTATATTTTGTATAAATTATTTTTATGTATTTATTTTTTGGGGCTGTGGAACGAATAATTAGAGTTTCCATTATTTCTTATTGGAAAATTCTTTGATTTACGAGTGTTTTGCAATACGAGCCCGCTTCCAGAATTAATTATGCTCATAATCCAAGGTTCTACTGTACATGGTTAGTAACCCAGTGTAAGGATCTACCCAAAGATGGAAAATTAAACACTTTTGTACGTCGTTCTGGAGAAGAGCATCTAAATGTAAATGTAGTGCCAGGTGTGTGTCAATACCTCCTTTAGACCTGGAGAATTTTCTAACTTCCACTATTTCCTAGGATTTTTCCACAGGTCTCTAAGATTTCTTTTTCTCTTTCTCTTATTCTTTCTTTACTCTGGTTTCACAGGAGCTGTTTTGTACATAAAATGTTATGTTCTTTTAAATTTACACTAACACCGCCTCTAGATAATCTAAATAACTTCAAACTGGTGACAGGATCATGAGCACCCGTGGATCACCCATGGCCGCGGGGACCGAAGGC
>JAAGKR010011457.1:0-19349 GCA_011419295.1 Clarias macrocephalus
CAGACGGAACGGGCCAACCAACAACTGGAGCGCTACCTGAGATGTTTCATTGCCGACCGCCAGCGCTCCTGGGCCCGCTACCTCATCTGGGCAGAACTGTCTCACAACCTCCACGTCTCCTCCGCCACGAAGTTGAGCCCATTTGAGGTATGCCAGGGTTTCCAGCCTCCGATGTTCGAACATCAAGAACCGGAGGTTGAAGTCCCCTCGGCCCAACAGTTGGTCCGAAGGTGTCGACGGTCCTGGATTCAAGCCAAAGAGGCCATCCAGCGCGCCAACATTCGCTACGCTTCACAACATCGCCGTCGACATCCTCCGGGACGATTGTACCACCTAGGTGACAAGGTATGGCTGTCTACAAAGAACCTACACCTCCACACTGAATCTAAAAAGCTCTCACCCAGGTTCATTGGTCCATATCGCATCACCCTCTGTATCAATCCTGTCACCTACCGGCTCCAGCTGCCTGCGGCGCTCCGGATCCACCCGGTATTCCACATCTCCCAGCTCAAACCCTTCATCACTTCACCAATGGTTTTGAGATACACACTGAGCTATTCATTCCGTAACATTTCTATAAACATTGGAAGGAACAGTACCATTCAAAGGGTTTGGACACATTCTAATAACCTTTTTTGTTTGTTTTGTGATTTATTTTCTACATTCTAGAACAATACTGGAGATTTCAAAACTACTGTATGAAATAACACATGCGGCATTACAACTACAACAACAGTCACTGGCTATTTTAATACACGACTGGCTTTAACAAATACCACCTTTTGCATTTTATGTTGCTGAAGCATGCTACTGAATTAAATTGAAAATCACATTGCCGTGCCTCTGACTGTTAAATGATGGAAGAGAAGAGAGGTGGAGAAATTTATATGTGAGTAAATTTACAAGTCAGCTAACATGTGAAGAAATTTACGTGTGTGTGTGTGTGTGTGTGTGTGTGTGTGTGATGGGTGGACAATACTGAAACTACTAAGCTTAATTCACTCTCCTGACACATTATTTTTTCATATTTGCTACTTGGTCTCAGAGAATGTTACGTGGATAATACCACATGACTGATGAGGTCTCAAGCTTCAGACATCTCTGCTTCAGAATACATTGCATTGGTTTGACAGGTTTGAATGTGTTGGTGATAAAATACTGTATGTAATTTTTTAAAATTAATATTACGGAGATAAAAAAGTTGTTTTGGATAAGGGCATCTGCCAAATGCCTAAATGTATATATTATATACCGTAATATAAATTAGTTAATTAAATATTAATAACAATATTAAAATGTTTATTAATCTGAATCTGGTAGTCTTGACTGGCGTTGTTACGCCATGATGGGGATGGGTCGCCCGACAACCAGTTTCGACACACGTCTCGAGTTTTTGACACGCTAGTGCTTTGAAACAGTGTTCCAGAGCATTGCTTGAAATGAGGCTATCATGTGGTAATGAAGCTTCGTTACCTCACTGACACGTCATGCAGGGCTCAAACAGAGTTCGTCTATTGCACTGTCTCATACCCGCTGTCCATTTATTCCGATGTTATAATTATATCCATGATTGTCATGCCTATATGTATGCCTGTATACCTATGTTTTTGACATGGTCTATTATTGTTAAAAACATTATTATAAAAACAATGAAGTTTGATATGAGTACAGATAAAGACTTTTTTTTATCATTATATTGTCCAAAACAAAACATGGGGGAAAAAATTTTAAACTCTGCACATACACACCATCATCTTGCTAATTACATATGTTTATTAAATATCCAAACAAAACATTACAATGAACAAAACATTTGAATGGCACAGCTTGGTGTAAGGATTTTCCGACCACCAGATGGCGAAGTAGAGCGCACTGTCAAAAAGCTTAAAAGCATCAATGCAGTTTGTTGTAAAAGCTTCACTGCTTCGGAAGCTTCGTTCGGCACATCACCACGCCATGTTCTCTCCTCGCCTTTCCGGAGCGGCAAAGGAGACATGCTAGAAAGGGAATGGGATATTCAGGGCTTCAAGTTCAGGTCAGCTTCATCTGTAAATTACTGTATTTTTTTTCTTTGCAAGTATTGAACTGCTAACAAATATTAGATGTAAAACCCAACTAGCGTCACTTAAAATACTGTATGCTACAAGACATTACTATTTGGGTAAGTAATATTAACTTTATCATATCAAGTGTCATTTAAGTCATATTTACTAATATATTAAAAATATTTCTTACTTGTATCCAAGTCACATTTACTTAAAGTATTTAAGTTTTATTAAGTGAATCTGTGATTTGAGGAATGATACCCGTAAAGTTTATTTAAACTATATCGTATAACAATAATTATTATAATTAATACTACTGTGTGCTAAACATATCCGCTACATGAAAAGCCCTGCATCAAAATGCACTGAACTGGCATCTCAGAAATAAAGTCAACAGAACTGTTGAATGGAAAACCTCCGCTGTCTTAACATCTCTACTTTCGTGTAACATTTTACGATCCTCATTTAAGTGCTTTTAAGCAGACCATGCTGACTGATACACAATAACATTAATACAAGGATACTGTGATCCATTAACATGTCAGGCAATGAAAATAAATAGTATAAAGTTATAACTGAAATGTTTTAAGGCTATTAAACAAATATGAATGCTGAATAAACAACTCAATCTATTCAAAAAGTGGAACTGAACAAACTTTTTTTTCTTGCTATGACATGTGAATCATGTCATCCCAGTAGTGAGGGCAGAGGTAGTTAAGGCATTGGACTACAGTTCAGAAGATCCCAGGTTCAAACCTCACAACCACCAAGTTGCCACTGTTGGGCTCTTGAGCAAGGCCCTTAACCCTCAATTGCTCAGATGTAATGAGATAAAAATGTAAGTCGCTCTGGATAAGTGCGTCTGCCAAAAGCCTACATGTAGATGTAGTGGCTATGTGAACTGCAGGTTAGATAATTTTGACCTAAATGTGTTGATTCAAGTCTGGAGTTTTGGTTTCAATGACTTCGATCCCAGATCAAGCATGACTTACTGGATGAAGTTGAATGTGTTCTTCATGCACTTTGGGCAATCAAGATGGAGTGCATATGATAGTCCAAACAAGAGACAAACAGCAAGAGGCAGATCCCTGACATCATCTATAACAATACCGCCCTTTATGATGATAGCAGGGGAGACTGAACGTACAGGGATTAATGAAGAGCAGTGAGGAGTAGGGTTGGGCGATAAAACGATAATGATGTGTATCGTGACAGGCACGTGATCGATATCAATAAAAAATGTGTTCGATAAAACGTTCAATATTTTTTATTCTTTGTCGGAAGAAAACAGATGTTGCGAAGCTAGTTTAGTTGCATTAACAAAGGCACTCTCTCTCTGGTAAACTAGTAACATAGGGAGTGATGCGCTAACAGCCAATCATGTAACAGTAACACTTTTGGTTGTGCCATATTGTTGTCTCGTGCTGGTCTGCTGGATTCCTCTTCATAAGCAGAAAATGAGTGCCGCAGTGAGCGAGGAAATGGTAAATAAAAGAGGAAAAGTCAGCTCGCCAGTATGGGAGTTTTTTTTTGTAATTCTGACCGTAGTCAGACCAATGTCGTCTGAAAATTATGCAAGGCCATCGTCCCCGCCAAGACTGATAATACCACAAACTTGATGTACCACCTTAGCTGCGCTCACCCTTTGGAGCACAGCCGTATTCAACCAACAACATCTGTAGCTGCAACACCGCACAAGCAGCAGACCACCATGGAGAGGTAACTCTGCATCAGTGCCTTACGACAAAGAATCTAAACGGTACAAACATATAACGGAGGCAGTGGCATATCATGTAGCCAAAGACATGCTTCCGCTTAGCACTGTCCAGAAGCCAGGTTATAAAAAGCTTATACTAAACTTGCACTAAATTCTCAGTTTTCTCTGTTTATATTTAACACTTTGCGCTATTTTATTTATTTATATACTTTCATTTTGCACCTTAAATGTTACGAGATAATTAAGTATTCATTGTGACTTTAGACTTAGGTTTACATTTTAATTATTTGAGTTTTCCATGGTTGTTGACATTTCTGTCTTAATAACTGAGGGGATTATGATCAGAGGAAGGTTAAGTTAAAAACAAAAATGTTTCAATGTAATATATTTTTCTCCTGTTCCTTATTTTAAATGGGTCATAAAGATATCAATAATTATTGATATCGACCGATATGAAACACTGATATCGTGATACAGTTTTTAACCATATTGCCCAGCCCTAGTGAGGAGAGTCTTCATTGTCCACTATCAGAATGCCAACAGGAATCTGCTCAAAGTTGTTTTCTTCCGAGTCCTGAATAGATATGAATATAAAAAAATTAATGAATATATCCAAGTTAACATTTGGCGGAGCTGTACATTACAACCGTATGAGAAAAAAAGTTTAAATATTAATAATAATTTTTACAGCTATACTTACAAAGCAAACCTTAAATTCTGAGGGGTTGGGTGGGGGGGGGGGGGGGTTATAAAATGGGCTATTTGAAACAATCATATGTGGTGCATACATAATCCCATCCAAACAAACTGAAGATGCTACCAGAACAGTGTTTTGCTGACCGTTCATCTGAAAGAGGGACTGATGCGCATTGTCAGGGAAGAAACAACAGCAGCTTTCAATTTTTTTGAAAAAAGATGGAGAAGCTAAGTGGAAACCCATCATTTTTTGGTGTCTTACTGCCAGTGAGAGACGCACATTTTTGAAGTTTTGTGTTGCATGAACAATTCGTTTGAAGAATTTGTGTTTTCCCTCAAAGCGCATAAGCCAAACATTTATTAATGGTCCAAAAGTTCAAATTTGTTTAGGATAATGCTCTAGGTAGTGATGTTTGGGCCGAAGTCTTGTAGAGGGAAACAATGCCTGAAACGAATGGCGATGTTATAAGATCTTCATTTCAAAAAAGGGCCTTAAAAATTAAGATGTGGCTAGTTCAACCATGTCTTTAAGAGTCATGACCAGCTCCCACAACAGGTCACCTCATAATCTGAGGTATGTCTATTTTGTCTGTAAACGTGTAAGGAAACTCTTTGATTGCCTTATTCAAAGACTACAAAGTGATTTTTTGGTCAATTAGCTTCTGAGAACATAGCGATAATTCAAAAGGCAAAAGACCTTCTAAAAGATTGTGTAAGATATCTGGTGGGAAATAATCCACTACATGGAAATGTTACAGATTCTCACCAAGTATGCAGTTAGGCTTAACCCCATACTCTTTGGACAGGGTGAGATTCACAGCACCATTTTCTATGTGCTTCTCATGAGTCACTTTTGTTCGGAGCTGGGAGAAACCAGACTGTACTTCACTGACCTGCAGTTCATCCCTGGTGGCCATGCAGAATCTGCACATACGATTAGCTGTAAAACTCTCATAAAAAGAGTGTTTCCGAATGGTGAAGTTTTGCTTAGGAAAATTCCCATCACTGAGTAGGAAGCACCCTGTGAAGTGCACTGATCACAACTGGCTCAGTTGTGATCACGTGACGCTCGGCGGACAAAGCGCGTGTGTACTACTCATATGTCAAGACCTCATTCACTTATAATTTATTTTAAAAATTTGCTCGTCTTGCAAAACGCTCAAGTTACTCGCAATCCAAGGTTCCACTGTATATAAGTAGGAAACTCTTGTCTGCAGAACATAATTATTCGACGACTTACTCACCTGGGCGCCACCGAAATGCCTGTTCTGCTAATTCTCATAAGACCGCATACGTGCTTGTTAAACGCTGAGATTTGTGCTCGGGAATTCTGGTTCCCGTGTGTTCCTTCCATGTGTCAAACCTTTCACTATATATATATTACAATATATGTAGAAAGACTGGAAATCACCTGTTCTTATAGGCCAATTTATGCTGGAGAGATCTCATTGCTGCATTGCTGATCCCTTCGTAGGTTTTTCTGTTTTTATTTTCATTTCTTTCTTTTTATTTCTTTGTTTCTTTTGATTCTCGGGTTGAGGCAGAATGCCCTGTGAAGTGCTTGGCTCGTTTTCAGATGTTGCTGTAAAAGTAAAATGACAACATAAAAGAGAAAAATGGTAAGCGTGATTGAGTAGTACTATGAAGACTGAAGAAAGACTTTAGCAGTAAAAGTCAGTGAGAATGCTAGGAGCCTTGGACATTTTTAAGGTGAAAGTTTAATAGATGCCTAGCCCTAACATTTTATTAGCACTTGACCTAGCCCTAACATTTCATTAGCACTTGACTACATTTGAACCACTTACTGCATGGTGTGCTCTGATCAAGAGTGAGGTGAGAGAATTCCAAAATGGGCAGGAGAGTTGTCACACTCGACTTTTTCAGTCATCTCTAACGTAGTCTCATCATCCTCGTCTCTCTGCACCAGGTACCCCAGCAGCTTCTCCTGGTCTGCATCTACAGGTATGCCTGCGGCCTTCAGGGTCTCGCACTGGCGTTGGTGGGCAGCCAGTAGTACGTGAACCAGTCTATGAAAAAAGAGGACATTTTGCTCAAACTTTATCACTTTTAGAATACAGTGCCAAGAAAAACTTTACACTTGACACAATGCAGGCAAGTACAGTTCTCCTGGCAACCACCAAATCCAGACTGAGAAGTTTGCCAGACAGAGAGGTCACTCCAGAAAACATGTCTCCACTGCTCTAGAGTCCAGTGGCAGCATGCTTTTATACCACTGCAGCCGATGCTTTGCAATGTAAGGTACAATGCAAGGTAAAGCTTGGATGCAGCTGCTTGGCCATGGAAAACCATTCCCCGAACCATTCCTCTCTGTTCTTGATCTAATCTGAAGGCCACGTTAGAATTTGGAGGTCTGTAGCTACTGTCTGTTAGCGAGCTCTGTGCACTATGCGTCTCAGCATCCGCTGACCCCGCTCTGTGATTTCATGTGGCCTACCACTTTCTTGTTGCTCTTGTTCCTAATCGCTATATGTATATATACATACACACACAAACACACACATACATAAATGTAGATAGACAAACTTATTTCCTAATAACGACCATCAAAAGATTTTTAACAACGTCTGGTGGTTTTGCTGCATATTTCTCATCTGCAGGGTCTGATACATACTTGCATTTTAGTTTATGTTCTTTATCTTGCAGATGGAATAGATATTTGATGTGTTCACAGTGTTGCTGCAGGTCAGCCAACTGCAAATTTAATCCTCCCCACTTCACCTTTTTTAAGCTCCTACACACAAAAACACATTTACAAAAATGGTAAGTTTTAATAGACAGCTTCATCTTGACACATTTAAAGAGTTTATATAGGCACTATAGATATGCAAAGCAAATAAAATGGCACACAACTAATGTCATCCTTATTTTAAATGTTGACATCCATCTTTCCCTGTAGATAAACTACTATCAATTACTGGGTCATCTCTATTTCTTCATGCACCTTCTAAAAAACTAAAATAACTTTTGTCTATTACAGACCATATAAACAGGAGGTGGGTTGTGAGACACACAGAAACAACAGGAGCAGGTCTCCACAATCAGCTCCACTCATTTTTTTCCCTCACTCTCTGAGAACATGCTTTCTGAGGAATCTGTTACTATCCACTGATGCAAGGAGATATGCAAGCAGGTCTTGAAACAGTGGACTGGCACATACATTGATACTAGGCCTGCGCAATTAATCGAAAAAAAAAATCATGTTCTTGATCCATACATAAATGCAATCTCATTTTTAAATGACTGCAATTCACTTGATTTCACATGCTTTCACACGTTATTAGTCACACACACACAATAACAAAACACTATTATCTGCTTCATCAAAATAAGCTTTGATCTTTATTATTTCAATCAAATTTTGTTGTAAAAATGAGAATCGTGTGAGAAAATTGTGATCTCAATTCCCATAAAGAAAAATCGTGATTCACATTTTAGAATAAATCGGTCAGCCCAAATCGATACAATGCTGGGAAAGAGAGTGACAGCAAGAAGGTGTACAGATTCAGAAAGCAGATGGGACAGAGTTGTAGTGAGCAATGGTTCGATAGGTCGCACTCTCCAACAGCTCCCACAAAAATAAAAAATAATGCGACTCCGGTGGGACAGTGATGGTCTCCATCTGACGACTGATCCAGGTAACAGCAACATCATCTGCCTGAGTTCTAAGTCAAGTCCCTGGAGGTCCAGTGAATGACAGCACAGGTGAGTTCCATCCTGTAAAAAATCCTTGCTGCTAGATGATTGGGAGGAATCAGTAAAAGTCTAATGTGTAGTTTTTTCAGTACTGAATGAGTTAATATTGTTCGACAATATGGCAACATGTTATCGGGATCCTAAGTGCTGGACGGCGGTTCTCACTAGTTTGAGAGTCCCTGCCCTATACTGATGATTCCTGTTTTGAGAAGGAATTGGGGCAGATGTTGGATAAATAGTGTAACAAGAAAAAGTTGAAGCTATGCACATTTTTTGGGGTTAAAGTCGAGGATAAATGGACTAGAGAGCAATGTTTTTCTGCTTTGGAAAGGTGTGTGCAGCGTAAAGACATTGAAGCTGCAGTTTAAGTATTTAGTTAATAGCATGCTCTTCTATTACAATCACTCGCTGCAGAGAGGAATTGTGAGAAGCGTGAGAGTGACGAAAAGATCGGTAAACCTCGCATGGTTGAGCCATTCCAACTAAAACAGGCACAGCTCTACGCACTGCAAAATCACTGGTCAAGGACTTCTTCCCTTGCTGGGGAATTGCCGAATGCATTCATTCAGATCGTGGAACTCATTTCACAGGACAGTTTGTGCAGGAAGTCATGAAGTTGTTGAATGTTCAGTGGAAGCTTTACTGCCCTTACAGGCCCCAGGCTTCTGGGCAGGTTGAACGTCAAAAATTGTCGATTGAGCGATTGTCGAAGCTCCATCAGAGTGGAGTGTCAGAATGCCAGCCATTCTGTGCAACGTTCGGTAATCCCCTACAAGGGGGGTTGGTCTCAAACCATGAGAGATCATAACTGGTGGACCCATGGCCTTGCCAGGCACACTTGTGTTCATCTGACGTCTGATGCGCTGTTGAAGTATTGTGAAGACGCTCAACAGCGTGTTTTCAAGGCATGGACCGCAACTGAAAAGGGAAGCCATGCCATTGTACCAGGACAGCGGGTGATTATGAAAAATCACACTGCTGGACCACTGGAGGTGAAATGGAAAGGACCTTTCCAAGTTCTTCTAGTAACCAATTCAGAAGTTTTATGTCAGGGACGCAAGACCTGGACTTTTGCTTCGCATTGTAAAGTGGTGTTACCTCCTAAATAGGGTCAGTTTGGGTGGCTCTGGGAGAAGAGCTTTGAGAGGATCCGATGGCGTTTAGGCCCGGGGGTTAAACTCGAATTGAAGATTCCCTTTTCCCCAATATGCGGTTAGCACTCCCTACTTCTCCCAGTGGACAGGACCCAAGTTAGGAAGGGAGAGATGGTCACCCTTTACAATGGTAATTGATGTCACATGTTGGAACTTGCTCCGTTGTAGATAGTTAAAAACAAAACAAACAAAAAACACAGGGTTCAGAGGATTTGAATAACTCACAGAGAGAGAAAGGGGGAAAAAAAGCCATACCATCTCTGTTTACTACCTGATTCTGCTATCTCTAACCATTAATTCATGTTCTGTATTACAGTGTCAAAAAGTAAGAACATATCAGTTGTATCCTAAAATCAAGGTCAGAGTTTTCATTAATAAGTATCAACAAATTTTGACATACATCAGTTATCTGCAGTATGCTAATGGTATTGATTTTAATGCAGTCTGACTAGTGGAAAGACTTGGCATTGTACTCCCCTTCACCATAACAATCGGGGAAAAAAAGTAATGCACCACACAGAAAGCAGCTTGAGCTAATCTTTTGAAAGCCAGTGCAAAAATTAACACACATGACCTTTTGTGGTGGCAACATGTTTAAAAGGGTGAAACTGGTACCTTCTTTGCTTCATCATTGCCAAAGAATTTTAAGTATTGTTGGAACTTCTCCTCACGGTAACCCATCTTTAGCTGATTCTCCCTAAAATTTATCTCGTATAACTTTTCGTAGCAGCTGCACTGTGGCAAATGCGTTGTACAGACCCTTGGACATTCTGTGCACACAGAAGCAAACATTAGTTATATTTAGATTTTAATAAGGTTTCTATGCGAAAGCCATGCACTACGCTGCATAAAGCATACATTTCATAAGTTGTTATAATCTGTGTAATTATCACCATCACGTTTATCAACAGAATTTCTAAATCTGCTCAACTGTCTTGGCCTCCAGCAGCACGTGAATGTCCACACACACACTAGGGGACTCTAGACCTCTAGACACTACTGACTCGAGGTTTATAACCTGGGTGTGTCGGACGTTTTTTTAGCGTCACAAAACATAAAGTAAAAGTACAGAAAAGGGTAAAACAATAGAGCGTTTCTGGGGGAGCAGCACACTCTTCCTAATCCGTTCTCTCCTCCTCACGCGCACAACTCAGCAGCGCACACACTCCACAACAACTCTTAAAGGGCAACATACTATACATACATAATACAACATAGAAGTGGCCATTACAAAACACACGCTCTTTGTCGGCGGTGACCGTACGATCAATGCACTCATCTATCTGCGTAAAAAAGAGATGCCATATTATGGTTCCGTCATTTTTAAAATAAATTTACGTACTGACTGGACCGACCCGCATTAGCCAGCGGCCCACCGGGAAAACGGCCAGAGCTCCAGATGGCCAATCCGCCTCTGACTAGCACGTTATTGCTAGCTGTAGCGGTATCCAGGGAAAATAATTGATGTAAAGGATCAGCCAATAGGCACGCAGGTCAAACCCACTGGCACTGATTGACAGAACGACTCATTCAGCAGAAAAGTCGCATTATGAAATAAATAGGCCATCGGGGAAAAAAGGGATTTTGAAATAAATACTGACTTTGAAAAAATGACATTTTGGAATAAAAACAGCTGGAATTAAATAAAATGCCTCTGCAATAATCTGTTCTTGGGAAAAATAATGACCATGAAATATTATTTCATAATAATAAGTAAATTTATATAGCAGAAAGCAATGCTGCGCTTCGCAATGTGCCTCAAAGAGACCGGACCTGCGGAGCATCATCTCCGCCAAAAAGAAGTCCTGAGGCTTATGCGCCCAGGACCGTGGGGTGTCTCCCCCCAGGGAGGGGCGTGTCAAATTCCAACAGAGAATAAAGTCTCCTTCCTGGCACCCTCAGGAGGGTGTTCAGGCTTCGCCACCACTGGTGTTTCGGGAAGCAGCGGTCTCTGACGAAATGTTGGGTGTTTGTTTCCCTCCTGCCATGTTTCAGAATGCTAAACATCTAACACCTGGCAGTAGCTACTACCAGGTATCTCTCTTTAGGTACAAAGCACTGTAGAGAGTGGCTACAGGATTCATTTTGCACATCTTCCTCTGTGTTTCAGTGGCGTGGTCTCCACCTCCATGAAACCGGAACGAGCGTATTTGCTGACTTTGCTGGAAAAAGGTCCTAGCTCATCTCGATTCTTTAGGATTGAGACTCAACACCCGGAGAGGCGTTCTCTTTCCTGCTCAGAAGACAAAGTATTTGGGTGTTATATGGAATTCGATCGCAATGCAGGCATAGCTGTCCTCTTCGTGTGTCGAATCCATTTTCAATACCCTAAAGGAAATTAGTCTAGGCCAGAAAGTTATTGTCCATTACTTTGAGTGTTTTAGGTCTCATGGCAGCTGTATCCACGGGGATACCCTTGGGCCGTCTGTACATGAGATTGTTTCAGTTGTGGCTAAGCGCCAAGGGATTTCATCTCGGGGTCAATCCCCAGAGGCAAATAAGGGTTACGAGTCAGGGGCTTCGTAACCTTTCTATGTGGTTCAGACCACGCTTCTTGACTCTGGGTCGCACAGGGATTGGAAGCTCCACCCCAAAGTAGTCAGTCGAATCTGGGAGAGATTTTATATGGCAGAGGTGGACCTCTTTGCCTCGCAGAAGGCACAATGTCCCCTTTATTACTCTCCGAGTCCTCGTATTGATAGCGCCCCATTGGCCGACCAGAGTGTGTTTCTCGGATGTAATATCTCTCCTCAACCGTTCACCGTGGGTAACTCCAGTGAGGAGGGATCTTCTCTCTCAGACACAGGGGACAATATTTCATCCCTGGGCCGAGCTTTGGAATCTTCACTTCTGGCCCCTGAAGGCCAGAGATGCTGGTCTTCCAGCCAGTGTAATTGAAACAATACTAAGTGCTAGGGCTCCCTCCACTAGAAGGATTTATGCCCTCAAATGGAGTGTATTTGAAAGTTGGTGCATGGCAAAACATGTAGCCCAAGTCCACTGCCAAATTGTTTCAGTGCTGGAGTTTCTGCAAGAAAAGTTGTCCACGGGTATGTACTCTCAGAATGTACGTAGACGCTACTTCAGCTTGTCATGTTCAGACTGATGGGGTTTCTGTGGGAAAGCACCCTTTAGCTGCGCACTTTATTCGTGGAGCTAAACGGTTGAGGCCGCCCACTAGAGCGACGGTCCTTTCTTGGAAGCTTTGATTGATACCCCTTTCGAACCACTAGAGTCAGCACCTGTCAGGCTTCCGACCCTTAAGATGTTTTTTGTTATGTCCATTACTTCTCTGAAGAGAATTGGGGATTTGCAGGCTTTGTCAGTCTACCCATCCTGCCTAGACTTTGCCCCTGGACTAGTCAAAGCTATTCTGCATCCTCACCCGAACTATCTTCTGAAAGTTCCATTTTCGACCCAGTTGTTCTCGAAGCCTTCCGTCCTCCACCATTTACAGCTCCGGAGCAGGAAAGACTTCACTTACTGTGTCCAGTACGTACTCTTCAGATTTACGTCCACTGCACTAGCCAGTGGCGTAAATCAGAGCAGCTTTTTATATGGTATGGGGGCCGCAACCGGGGCCCACACACATTTGTCAGATTTTATAGTTTGGGTGTCCATACTACTCGAGGCACATGGGTCCTCAAGTCAGCATCCCAGAGTTAGTTACGTCTGAGACCTCTTTTGATGATTGTGCGGATCGTGCAGGCCATCGGCGTACCCCTTAATTTGAGCTTTTATCTCGGCAGAAGTCTCCATCTTGCTATCTGGCAGCACAACCTGCAAACACACCCAAACACACACTTAGTCTGGTTTCAACTAAAATGCATTCCATTCTAATTATCTCACTCGCGTCACCTGACCATATTTACACATGCATACGAAGAACAGACAATGAGAGCCATGATGTCTGTTTTCATTTAAGCTTCTGCTCGCACAATAGAAAGTACTTATAATAAATGTAAACATGACCACCCATCATATACTTACCACAGCTGTCTTGTCAATAAACTTGAATGGATGCTCTCCTGTGGTACTGTCTGTGCTCCCAATATTACTTTTTAGCTGCATGAGAGATGAGAGAATAGTACTATCAGGTGTCACACAGTGCCATAGCGCTATAAACACCTGCTTATTCCAATCAGCCATTGTGTAGCAGTAATGCAGTGCATTAAATCATACAGTGCAATAAATCATGATAAGAGCTTCAGTTAATGTTCAAATATTAGGAAAAAAGCCAAAAACATCAAGGAGACAGTTCTGTGTGTAAAAATGCCCTGTTGATGAGAGAGGTCAGAGAAGAATGGCTAGTGCCGGGTGGCATTTTAATATCATGTCGAACGAGGTGAGTGAGCCCTGGCTCGATGGAGAACACATTCTGGAACTGATCTACTAGCTCTTTCAGTTCCTGGCGCTGTGTGGCCGTCAGGTCCTCTCCATGTTGCACCTGCTCGCGACCTGCTGGAGAAAGTATAGCAAGGGCTGACACCCGCGGCATCGGTCCTATCCATTGTTTTAGTAGTAATGTAGCTCTGTGTCTTTTTGCTTACCCGGCTGCTGCAAGCGGTAGTTCACTTGGCCTACCCGTTCGATGACCGTGTACCGCCCTTGCCATCGCGCGAGGAATTTGCAGTCGGCACTTGGCAGGAGGAGAAGCACCCGATCCCCGGGGCGAAATTCGCGAGATTGTGCAGGTCGGTCATAGGTGTGGGCGCTGCTTCGTTTGCGCTTTCTCCATGTGTTTTTGCACTATAGGGAGGACCTGTGCGATCTTCCCATGTAAGTCCTTTACATACTCTACTAGCGAACGAAATGGGGATGGTTGTTCCTCCCATGCTTCCTTCGCGACGTCTAGTAGTCTGCGGGGCTGCCTCCCAAATAACAGTTCAAACGGAAGGAGTCTGCGGCTCGTATACCCAGCGGTGAAATTCCAGCGCCGTCTGAGTATTTGATAAACCGTAACGAGCAAGGATTTCTGTTTTCAGCAGGTCGTAATCCTCTGCATCATTTGCTCGGAGGGCAAAGTAAGCTGTCTGGGCTTCCCCTGACAGGAGGGGAACAAGAATGATGCTCCATTGCCGCTTCAGCCAGCCTTCCAGCTCCGCTGTCCATTCAAAGGTTATCAGGTATGTCTCAATGTCGTCATGTGGAGTTAATTTCGGGAGCAGATGTTGGGCATCTTTCCTAGGGTCAGGGACGGCCACATCTTGTCCTCCGCATTGTTGCATTTGCATAAGCTCTTGCGTGGTGGTTTGGAGCCCTTGTGCGAGTTGCTGTGACACAGTCTGTTGCTGTAGGGTTGTCTCTAGCAGGTGCCCCAGGTACTGTTCCTGGGTGCAGCCGCCCTCTGGGTCCATGCTTCCTGCCCGCATTCTCCACCAATGTAGCGCACTGTAGTGGCCTGAGTAATCACAAACACAGAGACACAGAACTGCAGTGCAAACAGTGCGGCGTGTTTATTAGTGCACAGGTGCAAAGCAGCAAAACACAGTTAATGGTAGGTGCTCAGTGCGCTAGATGCCAGGTCGTGGAGGAGGTCGTGTGATATATATCCGCGCTCGAACGGGCCGGTGGGGTTCGACGGGTTCGTCGGTGTGGATGTCGGTTGTGCCGCTGGCGCAGAATGGCCGGTGCACATGTGCCTTCTGGCTGGCGTGTACACAGACGGGGTTTCCTGCGAGTCTGAATCTGTGGGGAGAGGAGAGCAACAGGAGCAATCTGCATACATTCTTTCCTACTCACCGGTAGGCGCCCCTTTAATTATGCCTCTTGTGCTGTCCGTGATGCTGAACCTGCGTCTTTTCCCCTTTTTAGTGGATGAGGTTAAAGCTGTTCCAGTACCATGTACGCTGGCTATGGGCCCGTTGCCACACTAGCTCACAAATAACACATTTGGCCATCTCTCAAATAACTCGAATCACAGGAAAGAAAAAATTACTAGGTAATGCTTTTTCATTTAGATTTGGTGAAACTGTACCTACTGTAGCTTTGGATTTCTGTTTTGTTTGCACACTCCTGTTTCACTGACCCCCTCTGAAGCCCAAAGAGTTTAAGCACATTTCTACCCTCTTTTCCCACACATAAACATGCAGGTATCTTTGAGGAGACACACACACCTTATGCCCCTTTTTGTCTTCCATGTCAACCCACACAGGAACCTATCAACAACATAATTTTTACCACACCTGTTAAAAAAACAAAACTACAACATTGTCAACAGTCATACAACTTTCTTACAGCTCTGGTACTGTATATAAAGCTTTTTGAGGCCTTACTCACAATTCAGTCTTTAGCAGCGTGATGGCCAAGAGATGTACTGCACATGAGGCTCTGGAATTATATTAGAAAATGACAGTGATCAGGAGGAGAGATGCGAGGTTGACAGTGAGGAGTGTTTAGAGGAGGAAGAGTCAGAGGTTGAGGATGATACTAAGAATAAAGTGAGGAAGAAGACTCTGACACTGATGAGGAAGAAGACCCAGCTAAAGTTGTGGTCTCCTTTCGATCTAAAAATGGAACCACACCCTAACCCTAAATGCCATAACCCATGTATGACATCAAGTCATGTTTTCAACTTTTCCACACGGACTCCATTGTAGCCACTTTCATGAACACAACAAACCTGAAGGGGAGAAGGGTTTATGGAAACACCAGGAAAAAGGTAGATCCGGTGAATATTGAGGTCTACATGGGTGTGTTGATTTTGTGTGGTGTCTACAGATACCACAACAAATCTGCATACAGCTTATGAAATGTGGACACAAAGTCTATGAGAAAAGTGGGAGGAGCGCCTGCCACTCATTTACAAACCAGATCCTGGCATCGCTGTTAAAGAGCACCTCATCGTTTTAGAAACCAGCTCTTAGATTCTGACTGAAACACTCATTAAAAGTGCACTGCTGAATATTGGCACATAGGCAGACTATTAATTTGAGTTGGCTAGCCTTGTATCGCAATACATGCTAAGAAAGGAGGCGCATGCTTTTTTTCCCTTTTGTGCGTTGATGCAGAAGTAAGTCACAGCTCACAGTAGCTGACCCAAGGCAATTTCAGATTCTGAAATGCCAAGTGAAATCCCACAGCTCAATTGAAAAATTGAGGAAACAAACATATTAACATTAAATGAACATGCTGCTAATAAGCATAAGATTTCTCATTATGCCAGAGCCTTGATCGGACAGCCTACATCACATGTGGCCTCCAAGGTACTCTTTTGATGGCCCAAACATGTGGAAATGGCATGGAGCGAGGTCAGGACTGTATGGGTGATATAGCAATAACTCCCAGCTGATTTCCGGTAATGTGCAAGTGGTGTTTGATAATGATAGTGTGAATAGTTCCCACAGATACATAGATGCAGCTCTTTTACAAGTTGGCGACAAGTTATCTGTCAATTTTCAATTATCAGATTTTCCACTCCCTGAATAGAAGGATGAACACTTTCTTTAGGTATTTCTCTGTGTAAAGGTGATAGTTATCCTCAGCGGGTCAGAGAGTGCATTGATGACCTTTGATCTTTGACCTTTGAGAGCGGTTGATTTTGCCTTCTTCCATGCTGTGAGTGTTAGCAGCGCTGAACCTGCCAGATCAATTAAATTCATCTTGGCCTCACAGACAACTGCATTATGACTGTCTGTCTTTTCTCTCTGTTTAATGACAATCTGCTGTGACAAAAAGTCAATATATATAAGGGATCTTAAATGACTGCAGTGTTTGTCATGCAATTTAAGTGTACCAGCCAACCACAATATCAAATCTGACCACCACATACTGATTTCCGATATGATTTACTATGTAAAATGGGCAAAATCATATCTAAGTGTAGAAATACACACAGCACACTGATTTACTCAAGCACACAGACCAATCTGTGAATATCACCCCCCTTACACACCCTCTGAATCTTCCAAGTTTGGGGATGCTTGTGAATCAAGTGATTGAGCATCAACTGAGAACTGTAAGCAGGCCAAATTATTCTGGGCTTCATGAAAAAAAATACTGAAAACCCAACTCTTTAAATAAGTTATTAGCAAGCATGTAAGAAGCCTAGCTAGTAGGAATACATAATCTTACATTAGCATACAGCTTGGCTGTTGATGTGAACATGCTGTACATACACTGATAAGCCACATCACTAGAAATACTGACATATGAACTGAATAACACAATAAATTATATACTGGTAAACTAGTGACAGGATCATCGGCATCCAAGGCTTATTTACACCTGTGGGGACCAAAGGCTAGCCAGGCCAGTCCAATCCCCAAGAAAAGTTAATGTTTTTGCATTTTTAAAATTGATTTTTTTTAAATGTATCAGACAGATTCCTTAGATAATAGAAGGGTATCAAAACACCCAGTGCATCACACCTTGCCACATACAAAGCTTAGCAGGGAAAGAGTGAAAGTTTTTAATCTGGCCTCCAGATTCTGCAGATCTCATTCCAACTGAGCAAACATGGTATGCTCCAGAAAAACAAGTCTGATGAGGCCCTGCCCTACAAACCAAAGGAGCACTTAAACCATCTGCTACTAATGTCCCATTGTCATACACCACAACACACCAACAGAGGTCTTGTGGAGTCATACCCCGAGGGGTAAGAGCTGCCCAAGGTAAACCCTCACAATATTGGGCTTAATGTTTTATGTTTTAATGTTACAGCTGATCAGTGTATGCAGTGTACTGTACAGTATTGTGCAAGTGGATAATGCTAATGTATATTGTAACGGGTTCGACCCAAAGTTACACGGGCAACACCATGAAACAGAGACACGAGGCAAGGTCTTAGGAGAAAAGGATAATTTATTCATGGAAAATGGGATAGAAAATGTAAAAGGAGGGAGGACAGAGAGAAAGGGAAAGAATGAGGTAAAAATGTGCACGGGTTGGTCCGAGGCAGTGCCCAGCTTGCATGCGGGCACACGGCTGGCGAAAGGTGGCGGTGGGCGGAGTGGCAGAATGGAGCACGCGGAGGCAGCGCTCCTGCACGCTCCCTCATCGGTGCCTCCCAGCTCTCTCTGGGCGCGGCCTTAACGTCGTCCTCCTCGTGGCCTTTTCCTCTTTGTCAGCGGGGACGCGAAGGCAGGCTCGGCGCGGGCAAAGGATGCCGCGGGAGCTCGCGCAGCTCTTTCACGCGCTGTCCTCAGCGCGGAGATCAAAGGTCGGAATTCCAATGTCCTTTTTTAATTCTCTGGGGCACGTTCCATTGCCTCACTCGCGTGCCACTCTCAAGTGCCACGTTCTGCTCTTCTCGGACCCCGGACTAAACTCCGCACCTTGCTTTTATAATGCGGAGCAAGCCCGAGAACCTATTAACGTTAATCATCGCCAGCCGGCCTGCATAGGCGGCTCTGTCCCTTCGCACACCTGCAGAAGGGGTGCCGCATACTTAGGGAGTCTACAAAGTGAGCGAGGGGCAATAATAGATTTGGGCGCACGCCCATCACAGGTGCACGCCGTGACAATATCTTTTAACTCTGACTCTAAGTGTTTGCTCCAAAGAAATGTTGAAAAATATTTTGCAAGACTCAAAGGCTTGTTCTCTACTTCTTAAGAAATATAACAAGGTGCTGAGGTATTTTATAAACTACATAAATAAAAGAGAGGTTTTGTCTGTACATTGGTCAGAACTCACTCTTTCAGTGATATCTTTGTTTCATACATTGGAGGAAATTTCTGTCGTCATGTCTGTCTGTCTGTCTACATGTCACAGAATCATGCAAAACTGGCTGGACAAAATTTTATGAAACTTAGTTATTTGCTTGAACTTTAACCTGCAAACTTTAACCCATAAGTTATGAGCAGTTATGTGCCAGTTTATGTCACAGCATTCAGTGCCTTTTAAGACAAATATAAGGCCTTTGCCTCGAGGGGGATTCGCCTATCAATAGAGCCAATCAACATGATAGTTTACCTTGACTAGACAGAGTATGTGAGAGACCCAGAAACAACAATACACCTACAGATGTGTGACGAGCGGTTTTATAGTTTTGTCGCCGCACCTCATGGCGAAGGTATGCAGTT
>JAAGKR010011458.1:0-11787 GCA_011419295.1 Clarias macrocephalus
GCAGCAAAGTTATAACAAACTATATTAAGCAATTTGTTGCATGCAGGAGAGCTCGCAGACCAACAGAAACCCAAAAAATGGCAGATTTACCTGCTACCCGTGTTGATCGCTCTCCACCATTTTCTTATTGTGGGATAGATTATTTTGGACCATTTCAGACTAAGCAAGGTCGTAAGGAATGCAAGCGGTATGGCCTAATGTTCACATGCTTGTCCTCAAGGGCAGTTCATATAGAAATGTTGGAGGATCTAACAACTGATGCCTTCATTAATGCCTTGAGATGTTTTATAGCTATCCGTGGTACTGTGAGGCAAATCAGATCTGATCAAGGGACAAATTTTGTTGGGGCAAAAAATGAACTGGCAAAGTCTCTAAAAGAAGTTGACAAAGACAGACTAACTGCTTACCTGGCAGAAAAGCAATGGGACTTTACAATGAATGCACCTGATTCTAGCCACATGGGAGGTGTCTGGGAACGCCAGATCAGGACAGTTAGAAATGTCTTAAACTGTGCTCTCTCAAAGAGTGCTGGGAGATTAAATAATGCTTCTTTGAGAACCTTCTTTCATGAAGCCATGTCAATCGTAAATAACTGCCCACTCACCACTGACAGCATCAGTGATCCCAAAAGTCCAGAGCTACTTACCCCAAACCATTTACTACCCACGAAAACTTCTGTCCCACTGCCCCCACCAGGAAAATTTGTGTCTGAAGATTTGTATGCCAGGAAAAGGTGGCACAGTGTCCAGTATCTAACGGAACAATTCTGTGGTAGATGGAGGAAGGAATATCTGGCAAATCTCACCCTTAATCAACGCTGGCACTCTTCAAGACGAAATGTAAAAATTGGAGATATTGTTATCATCAAAGAAGAAGGTGTCCATCGTAATGAGTGGAAACTTGGAAGAGTGCTTGATGTTTGCATAGATGATGATGGCCTGGTGAGAAAGGCCACGATACAAATAGGAAATAGAGAATTAGGAAAAAGAGGCCAACGAATTATTAATCCATCCATTCTGGAACGCCCTATTCACAAATTAGTTGTACTTATAAAAAATGATTAAAGTGTATTCCAGTAGTATTAACCTGAGAACGCACACCTGCGTAGATAGTCTAAAGTATTAGTTCTGACCCAAGTAGTCTGTACTACAGATGCTATTTATCTTTATAATGTTGATCTATTGGAGTTTTGGAAATTACTAGATTTATTCAAACATTATAAATCAATAGTAATAAATCATAGGAATTTGGTGGGAGTGTAATTGTCAAAGATATGTTTCTTTAATGTTTCTGTTTTTGTATTGATGGTGTTCTTATGATTGTTATAAATCTATGATTACTAAGGAATATACAGCTGTTAAAAATTAATTTAAATATGTCTTTATATGTAAATATAGACCTAAATGTAGTGCAAGCTTTTATTTTGGTGGACAGGTCACCTGACAAGGTGAGGAGTGTCTTTGTATCACAATGGCATTATGGGTCAGAGTTAACTTGGATGCAGAGAGAGACGTGCTTAAATTAACTTTATCCTACACTTGGTTCAAGAGGCGTACACGGTAATTGTGCTTGAATTATATTTATGTTTAACGATATTGATGTGTAATTACTTGATTATTTTGCATTTCCTTTATGCTGGAGTGTTTGAGCCTGTTTTATCAATGGACTAGAAACAAGTTTGAGAGACTTTAAAAATGATTGAGAGATATGTACATATTCAAATATTTATGTCCTTTTATTTTATTTTAGTTTTCACGGTGTCTGCTGAAAAAGAGACAAAGAGAGAAATAAACGTTCAAAAGACATCTGTATGATGCGTGGCCAACATTTTTGAACCGGTGTAGCTACAGTGCCACAATCGGTTAATAACCCTTAGGTGTATGCAGGTATTTTGGGGCCCTAAAGAAGTTCAGACCAGTCCTGACATTTGTGTATTTTTCAGTTACTTACATCATAAACATATAAATGACTAACCTTTAGTTACACTTAAGCAGTTCCTGTTCATCTGTTCACTGTAAAAATAAAAATAAAAATCATGTAAAATTACAGTAAATTACTGGCAGCAGTTTTGCCAGTAAAATGCTGTTTTATTACAGTATTTGTACTGTAGAAATAGACTACAGTACATTGCTGTATTTTGATATACAGTTTATTACTGTGATTTTGTACTGTTTACTGTATTTTAGTGATAAATAATTAGTCAGACAACAGGTTACTACTGTAAACAATGACAATTGCTAAACTTACACAGTGATTTATTGTAAATGCACAAAAGAATATTTTAAAAAAAGGTTCAATAAGTTGTATTCATATTCTTTCTCCCACAACAAAATAACAAAAAAACATGAGATCATGAGCTCTGAGTTTTAATTACTAATCAACTTAAACCTTCTCTGGAGTAAAGGTGAAAAATCCTTTTCCTTGTTTCTTGATAATCTTTTTTTTTTCTTTTGCAAAACTTGCACTCCCATTTGACAATGCAGTTATAAGAAAATGAACATTATACAGTTCAAGAATTGCTGAATTATTAAAAGAAAAAAAAGACAAAATAAACTAATTTACCATAAAAACAATAAAAATAAATCACCATAAAAAATAAATTACCTGATTTTTGAAAGGATGTAAATGTCTAGAAAATGTTCAAGTGTGCCAGAGTTTGCATCTACTAATGTTAGTTTCTAACTATAATGCACTGAATGTGTAGCTTTTTAACACTTCCATTAAACAAAATTCCACTGAAAGTCCATCAATTTCCTTATGAGAGTGCACACATGTGGGTTAAGGGCTGCTTGTTTTTTCTGAACCTCCTTTCCAGTTCGCTTGCTGTGAATCTTCCCTTGGTAAGCTTTGGATCCATGCTCTGGGTTAATGCCAATAAAGCATCTAGCAATGACAAAATAAACAGAAACATGTTATTTGGTTCTCATGGTAATGAGAAAATACAGAATAGGGGCCATCAACTTCAGTCCCAATTGTCACCAAGCAGATCCAAATAATAAGCTCTGACAAGCCTCTCTGCTACTGAACAGGAATAAAAACCTGTTGGTAAGAAGCACTCAGCGACTGACATGACGGCTTCTCACCTATAATACCATACAATGCATTGAGCAACATAGGAAGTGATATCAACATACCTCTGAATAAGCTCCAGTGTGCAGCATGCCTTGTTCTGATACTGTAGGTTGAAGTTATAAAAGCTAGCGAACAGTGTGGCAAGACCCAATAGAAATGACTCTCCCTCAGTTACTACATGGCCCTCTATAGACACCATCCAGCGATTTGTCTCTTCCACTGGGCCGGCAGTAATAAAGTTCAGATTGGGTCAGGGATGTTTTGGTGTCAACAGGGGTTACTACCCTATATTAAATACTCTATACTGTAGTGTATTAAACTGTAAATACAATATTTACAGTTAAATATTGTAAATCACAGTAATGCTGTTTCTTTTACAGTAATGTGCAGTATTTCGAAAAAACTGTCAGCAACTGTAAAAAAAAAATACTGTAAATTTACATCAATTTGTTACAGTGTTGTTCAGAAATTGTCCCTGTACATAGTACCCTAAGCCTAAAACTTTCCAGTCCAAAAGAGATGTCACAGCATCATATGATAGTCCATGACCAAGTTTTTCTTTCTTTTGTACACAAAAAAATCCACAGTGTACCCATTTAAGAAATTAGCAGAAACAAACAACTTGAAGACCCATGTTATTGACTTGGCTTTCATGCACAGTGTCATTCTTGTGTTTGCTTTGCATTTTCTCAACCACAGATGTTCTTCTAGGATGATAGATTGCAATTATGATGGACGGTGTCCATATGAGGTCTTTGAAGAAACCAGCTTAAAAATATTTAAAGGAGAATGTGAGTCAGTGTTGTGCTGGCCAGAGGTGTTCAAACAGTTTAAGCAGCAGAAGAGATGCATAATTTCTTCTTTAGGATTGTGCTCTCTATTACTTTATATTTGTGCAAAAGTTCTTTAAAATGCAGTCATGTGTTTAAATTCTGGGTCATGAGCAATCATTATATATATGGTACTGCAGTGGTATTTTTAACCTGCTTAATTATATATGGTAATTATAATATAATTCTATATGTGCGCAGAACTAATCCAGGATTTCCAAGTTCTGTTACAAGTCTTACTGCATTTGTGAGTCACTCTGTATCGATGCCTTACCTGTGTGTATAACATTAAGGTTTTTTTTTCTCTTAAAATATTCTGCATTGATGCTTCATGAACACTCTAAAATAAAAGGATGCATATGACACGTACAATGTGTTTTAAAGTTGAACGCATGTGTTCTAAATTTATGTTCAAATACTGAAAATGGGTATTCTGAAGTTGTACATGTTTATTCAAATCGAATTCGAATCTTTAGTTCAAACATAGAACACAGATGTCAGATATTGTCAGATATTACACTTAAAAACACAAAAAAAAATTACAAACAACACAGCAATTACATAGCATCACAAAATCTGTACTCCACTGTAAAATACTACTAAAAATGTACTCCACTGTAAAATATTATTTCTGTTCAGTTTAAATAATACATCGGACACATGCAAAGCTTTGTTTTTGACAGTTTTAGATTGAATTTGTATCATATTGTGCTGAATATACCATTCTACCATTATTACTACTATTTAATTATTATTATTATTATTATTATTATTATTATTATTATTATTACTCAAACTATTACTTTTACTACCATTAAATTATACACATGCACTTTTTCATAATGTGCTACTAATCGCCTAAATGCCACATCTCACTGAAATTTACTCTGGATTTGCAAACTAAAAAGACGTTTAGAACACCGATGTGCTCGTTGCTGGCGTTGCTGTGCAGAGTGACTTTGCAGTTTAGCGAGCAGTACTGGGCATGCGCAGTGATCAGCCTTTCCTGGATCCCCAAGTAGATGCACGAACGATTTATAGGTAATAATAAAAATATATATATAGAAAGTTAGAAATCCGCTTATATTTGCGGTCTGCTGAAGTTAAAAAGTATCTCCAATTGTGAGAACATTTGTGTGTGATGTTACAGGGTGAGCACTGAGTAAGAGGTAAATAATAGGCAGTAATCTAATATGTTCTGTGGCAGTTTGTGTAGATTCTAACGCACGCGGTTAGCTTGATTGTGAATTTATGTATTTAGCTAACTTAGGCTTCGAAGCATAACAGACAATTACAAACGTTAATTTGTCATAAATCATGTAAGCAAGAAATAGTATTTAATGTATAGATATAATTTGTCATAAATACAACACCATCACCATCTATACTATATATGCACTGAAGAGTTCTGACAGTGAACTCTAACATTCACTTGCAGAATATATATGTTCCATTGACTTTAAAGGAATGGAAGAAGGAACTTTTCAGTGTAACTTATGTGTTTACTCTACCCATTTATTTGAATAATTTCAGAAACACTATGTTAGAAGTCACAAAAATGACCCCCACTTTTCCATTCCCTGTTGTATTGATGCATGTGCCTATACAACAAAAATGGTCTAATTACAAGGTTCATGTACACAGAAAATACAAAAGAGTCACTGAAGCTGTGCAAAATGCAGTAGAAGAGAATGACAATGATGCTTTTGACCATATATGTATTGACCAACCAAGTGTAGCCCTGTCCAATGCAAAATTTGCACTTTGTCTTGAAACCAAGCATAATATCTCACAAGCAGGCATTGATAACATTGTGACAACAACTAACTATTTAGTTCAAAGTCACCTGGCTAATTATATACAACAAATCAAAAGAAAACTTGAGGATAGTGGTATACATAAAAGTTTACTAGATGATATATAGGTTGACACTGAACTAGATTTATTTTCTACTGCCTCTAAATGCACATTACAGAAGATACTGTAAGACACTTGTAGAACCACAACAGATTAAGGTGAGTGAAAAGTTCATAACCAAAAAAGATATTGTACAAATAATGCCTAGATATGGTTATATTATTCCTTTTAAGGAGTGCCTACAGCAGCTTCTACAATTGCCTGAAATTTGGAATTATGTTCAGACCCACATAGATCACATGATGAATTCATGTTTGACATTTGTGACAATTTTGTAAGCCAGCATCCACTTTTCATAAGTGACAAAAGGACTCTGCAAATAATTTTGAATAGCGATGATATGGAAATTGTAAATCATTTAGGTAACCATGCAAAAAAAAAAAAAAACATAAAATTACAATGTTTTATTTTACTCTTTCAAATATACCCCTAGAATATCGATCAAAACTGCAAGCAATACAACAGGATTTGAAAGAGAAATCATCTGAGGAAAAACTGCTTTCAGATTTCATTAGCACTATTAATACAATGGCAACAACAGGCTTGGAAATGTATTTATATGGATCTATTCATACCATAAAGGGTACACTTGTCATGGCATCTGCAGATACATTGGCATCAAAGTGGTTAGGGAAATTTAAATAAGGTGTCTCTTTTGCTCTTAAGAACTGCAGAAGGTGTGAAGTTGAAAATACAAAGATGAAAAATATTTATTCAGAAGCTACAGTCGACCTAAGGTCCAAAGAAACTCACATTGAAAGGTGCAATGATTTAATTCAAATGAGCAAATAAGCAAATATCTATTGGAGCCAAATATGGAGGATAAATGGATTTGATTTGATGTCAGGGCTTGTGCAGGATCCCATGCATATCCTTTTAGAAGGAGCTGTTCCCCATGAACTTTCTCAAGTTCTATACAACTTAATCTATGTTGAATCATATTTCACCCTGAAATGGTTGAATACAGCTATTTGTGGATTCCATTCCTCATACCTACATGACAAGGCCAAGCCTGAACCAATAGAAAAACATCATATTGATGGAACTGCCTGCTTTAAGCAATCTGCATCAGCTGTGTTAACTCTCATTCATACACTTCCCGTCATAATAGGACATAAAGTCCCTCATGGTAACAGAAATTGGATAAATACTCTACGCCTTGTGCAAATAGTACTTTTCAGTACTTCCACTTATTGTTCAAGGGATACTGGTATGTACTGTACTTGAAAATGCTTGTTTTTACTGAAATATTTACTAGAATTCAAATATCTTTATCCAAAAGCATCATTCATTCTCAAAATGCACTACATGGTGCATTTCTCAACACAGATGCTATTGTATGGACCATGAAGTCACCACTGGTGTATGAGATTTGAAGGCAAAATATTTTGGGTATTTTGCAAGTAAAAAATACAAAAACTTAAAAAACATTTCTTTGACACTTGACAATAGACATCAAATGTACATGGCCTATATGATGATGAGGAATGAAGGTGGATATTCTGCCTTATTTCTTTATGAAGGAGATATTGTTGGTAGTGGTGAAGAAATAGATTTGACTGAAATACATCCAGATTTAGTTCAAACATTTCAGACGTTGGCAAATACAAATTCGAGAGCAGTGTATCGAGCAGATTATGTAGTGGTTCATGGCAGTGAATACCGCAAAGGATCTGCATTGGTTATGAAATATGAAGATGGCATTCCAGTTTTTGTTGTGTTGCAAGAGATACTTGTTCATGAGCATTTCAAGTATGTAATCTGTGAAAAAATGGAATCTGATTATGAAGATTATGAGCTTTAGTTAAAACCAATGGGAGAAATGTTTATTTGTTCATTGACACAGTTGCGTTTTCAATGGCCTTTATCTGTTTATAGTTGTTCAAGGCTCCAGGGTGGTAATGAATGCGAACAGCTACACGTATATGTACCCATTTTGAATACATAAATGAGGCATATATCAAAGATTAAGAATATAGTATTATATTGGAGAAACTGTTACCATTGTATTATAGATTGATATCAGGTGTGATATAACTTTCATAAGCTTTGCTCACCATCTAATATTACTACAGACAATCTCTCAGGCCATAGACAATGCCAATCTTTAAAGTTTGTAATGCCACACGTACTTTAAAGAAAGCCGTTGCGGCATCATCATTAAATAATTTGAAGGAGAAAGGTGAGTCCAATATTATTTATTATTTATGCATTTCAATTAATTTGTTACTTACAATTTTGGTATATTAATATTCATTGTAATTAATGTTAATGCTATACCTGATTTTAGGTGCCCAGAAGCTTGTCCTCCCACCATGCACCCATATCATCGACCTGACAGTGGTGTTGGAGGAAGATGGGACTGTGATTGATGAAGATGAAATTCTTCTGTCACCTGAGCTGAGTGGTTCCACCCTGCTCCTCCTCCTGCTCCTCCTCCCTACTGCCCCATGAGACCTGAACAGCAGCACCAAAGATGCCATCACCACAGGACTGCTCAACGACCAGCCAGAGCTCACTACAGACACTGCCTTCCACTAGCACAGCCACAGCTGGACAAGAATGTCCCAATACACCAAGAACACAAAAGACCCCAAGTGATGCAGGCTCTCCAAGTAATTTCAGTAAGAAATAAATCATTTTCAGATCCAGTACATACAGAATCAAAATGAATTATTCTTAAAGATGAATTATGTTTTCTCATGTGAATTTGCCTAAATTATAATATGGGTTTAATAATTTTATTTGACAAAATGATACTAAAGACTATAAATATAGTAAGACATATAATATACTGATTGTGTGTTGTAACTTCAGAATCATTTTAACTTGATCAAGCTCTGAAGGCAGCTCCTCTTCCAACCTTCAGCCCTTTGGTAGAGAGGAACTGACAGCTGTGAAGCCTGATCCCCTTAAGGTCTGGACAGAGATGATTAAGCAGACAGCCCACTTTTACCTTGGCAAATGGCCAGAGATAGGGGAGCAATCTCACTACAGAATTATTGGTGAAAAGATGTTTCGCCGATTTCCTTGCATTGGATTTGATGGGCCAGCTCAATGGGTAAACAAATTTTACATTATGATTATCAGTAAGAAAAAAAATCTGAGGATAGCATTAAATAAGCATTCGCTTACTTAATCATGAATTAATTATCTGCCCACTTTATAAAATTCTCCTGATTCCAGTCTGCCTTCAACAAGAGCTGTCTCAAAAAATAAGGCACATTCGCTGTGCGCTCAATAAAAAGTCACAGCCTCAGACTGGCAGCTCCAGCGAAACACCACCTACCAAGAAGAGATGTTTCAGGCTGCTTGACTTTGCGAATCAACTGCCAGAGGAGGTTTCCGCAGAGGATGTGGAGAGGCATGTTGTTGAACTGGGGAAAGAGTGGACAGAGCCCCACCCATATAAAGGCCCTGCTGAAAAGCACTAGGCAGGACAGAGTGGAGATGCTGGCCAAAAGTCCAGAGGGTGGCATCTCAGCCATCACAAAGAAGTACCCTTGCCTGACAGATGGTCAATATGTGAGTATTTATGTAAATTGATATGTAATACTTAAGCTTAAATGTTAAAAAGCTTAAGGTATTAAGAATTTTGTATTATTTATGCTTAAACATACATACTGTATGTATTTGTAATATGTAAATGTAAAACATATTTTGGTGGTGTAATCATTCATCTGTTTTACATATAGGTGTTGTTTGAGTTTGCAGTGATGATAGCCAACGAAAGAGTTAGAAAAGTTTGCAACAAAAGTGCAGACCTTGCTGCTGGCAGTGGAGGCTCTTGGAGGAATGACTTCCACATCACAAAATGTTAGTATTTGGTAACTCGCATTTGGGTATTTCAATTTCAAAGTTGTATTAATGATTATATAACTTCAGAATATTGCCTTGAATTAAATGACTAAAAAGTAATTAAACTTACTAAGAGCCCATAAACACTAACAAAATAATTGTAAAAAGCATACAAGTTCAGGTAAAGCTTTGTGATGATATGGGAAAGAATCAAGACTGCAATTGAAATAGTAATATATTTTTGTTGGGTAGGATCCTATGCGCATGCTCGCTGTAATTAAGTTCATGGAGGGCAAGACAAGGTGGGAGCCGCCACATCAAACAGACTTCATCCATAGTGAAAGTAAACAAGGTATTTATGACATATAAAGTACTTCTCATCAGTGATTATTATGATATTGAGAAAAAAAAGTTGAAAAAGAAACAAATCTTCTATTTTCCTGTTATATAAACTAAAAAGTTATATACACAAATCGTGTATCTTAAAAAAAAAAGTTTTACCTAAATTTGTACATTAAAATTGAAATTTAATTTAAGGGATTCTCTTCATTTACACATTAAAGTAATCTATGGGGTCCTGTAAAGTCTTACTAGATTTGTGAAATCGAAATGTAATTTCATATAAATCTATCATTTTTTATGTTTTCAGGATGTTGCGGATGCTGATATCTCCAAGGAGCTGCAGACGAAGGAATGTCAAGCTCCCCACATTGTGTTCTAATGAACAAAATATGTGTTCTAATAAGTGTTCCAGCTTTGAACACATGACTTTAGAGTGTATTTATGTTTAATAACCAATGACAAACCATAATAAACTATTCTTTGTGCTTGATATTAATATTATAATTAATTACAAACTTCCAGTAGGAAACTGCCGTAGACAGAAAGAATTGGGACTGTACGTGCTATTACAATAAGTCGAAGAAATTCAAAAGCGCTTTTCCTTCCACTTTGCTTGTTTCTTTTTTCAACTAAATAATATAAAAGTCACCTTTAATAGTCCACTGTGGAATTTTCACCACGGTAAAGTTGGTTATACTAGACATTCCCCACACATTCAAAATGATCTCTTCTGTTCATTGAGAAATAAGCACACAAAAATGACAAATAGCATATTTTCTAAACCTGAAGTAGACAGAGAACCAATTACAAATATATCTTCTGTCACAGCCTACTGAAGATAAATCTTTCAGAAACGCTGCTTACAGGCGCTTTATAGCAATAGACAACAGTTTTGGTTACAAAAGAATAAAGAAGGTTACAGAAGCAGTGTTAGGCTACAGTATGGATTATATGTGTATTTGTTTGTTCAATTGATTCATGAATATTTTAATATATATTTTTATTTTTTAAATAAATGATTACACTGACAATTATTGTATCAGTAAAGCAGCTATTTTGTATAAGAGTCATGGTGTTGTTTTTTATTTAACAGTTTATTTTAGTTATAAAGTTATGTACTGTGAGGGCCTTTGCAGCCCAAAAGGAATGAGGAGACATAGAAACCCAAGCTTTCACTCAAATAATAATTTTAATAAACTAAAAAGTGTACATAAACTTAAAAAAAAACAATATGTAAAGTTCTAATCAAATAAAATACTAAAAAAAAGGTCAAATGAATCAAAGTTAAATTCAAACTAATTTAGCAGAACTGAATCCCAACAGAAAGACCCTAACCCAAAATGGGCCATGAAAACAACTACCCTCCACAGTGCTTTTTGTATATTAACTCTTCTTGTTTTTTTTTTTTTTCGAGTTTTACCTGGTACTTAAATGAACTCGAAATAAGCAAGACCGATGGAGCCAAAACGAAAATAAATTCAGATTGATATTATTCTCATTAGAGATTGTAATTTAGGTGTTTCCGTGGGCGCTGATCTGATAAAATGTGCATTTACATACCAAAGGAGTTTAATCAGAGCATAATATTTTTCAAATGCGCAAAGTGTTTCTGGCCGCTTAAGATTACAATAAAAAATTATTTTAATGTACAGGGTGGGCCATTTAGATGGATACACCTTAATAAAATGGGAATGGTTGGTGATATTAACGTCCTGTTTGTGGCACATTAATATATGTGAGGGGGCAAACTTTTCAAGATGGGTGGTGACCATGGTGGCCATTTGGAAGTCGGCCATCTTGGATCCAACTTTTGTTTTTTCAATAGGAA
>JAAGKR010011459.1:0-19345 GCA_011419295.1 Clarias macrocephalus
TGTGTGTGTCTGTGTCTGTGTGTGTGTGTGTGTGTGTGTGTGTGTGTGTGTGTGTGTGTGTGTGTCTGTGTCTGTGTGTGTGTGTGTGTGTGTGTGTGTGTGTGTGTGTGTGTGTGTGTGTGTGTGTGTGTGTGTGTGTGTGTGTGTGTGTGTGTGTGTGTGTGTGTGTGTGTGTAGGATTATGGAACAGTGCGAATCAGATGGAGTTCTGGAGGACCTTTACTGGAGTGACAGCTCCAGTGACCAGAGAAAATGTGCATAAGATTGGTAAGTTTTGTTCAGTTTGGGATATATATTATTGTATATAATAATTATATAATTTGGGAGAGAGGGGAAATGAGGTTGCTGCTGTAAAAAAAAAAAAAAAAAATTCTACCATTTGCAGCTTGTCCCAGTGAAACATTAATTTAATTCAATCTACATAATTTCTCTGAATTTTATTTCCTTTAATATGAAGAAATGAGGGGCCGCTCAAGATCTTTGCAGAGTACTGTATATACAGTATATATAATACCTTTATAAACTGAATTCTCGTATCTGATTGGTCAGATCTTATATAACAGCAGCTCAGACAGTAGACAGTAAAGCTTAAATATGCTATCATTTATAATACCAGCTAATTCAAAGAGTCATGAGGTGGGCACTCATTATATTCTAAGAGGACTTATAAACAGATTACAAACATGTTGTTATTATATTATTATTATATATGTTTACATTTTCTGTGTTTGAATGTTTGCTTCATATTCATGAAGGTATCTCTATCTACAAGAAGACAAGCTGAATCTTTGTCTTGTTTTCTAAACAAATGAGATGGTTATTTCACTGGTCTTCTGGTTACATACTTTGTATACAGTAGTTGCACTTTTGAGTAACAAGCAATTTTCTTTGGCTTGTAGATGAAAAGCATCCAGCACTGGATACTTTACGGGTTGATTCAGAAACTTCAGTATTGAACAAATTCCTGAATGATCGCCCCATCGTCAGCAAGGTGTTTAACTTCCTTAGAGGATTTTTCATGCACAACTTGTACACCGAAAGCCCAAATTTCAACGTCTCGAATGGTCAGACCTCTTTTTTTTTTATTTCACTTGGTTTATTTATGAATTTACTAATTTAAATATTTGCATGATAGAAATATTCCATTTCATCCATCCACTTTCTCCTGTTTTCTTTTTTTGTTTGTTTGTTTTGTTTTATCTTTCGTTGTCATCTTTTTCTCATAATTTAAACTCATTGAACATCTAAATTCTATCTATGTACACTCACTGACTACTTTAATAGAATTGCCTGTATACCTGCTCATTCATGCAATTACAGGATTCAATCAAACAATCATGTCAGCAGGATGAATTTCAAGGCCAAGACCTTCAGTTAATATTTCATCCATTAACAGAATGGAAAGTAAAATGTGACCTCAGGTTTGAATGTGAAAACATGGCAATAGTTGTATGGGCAGTTCTACAGGTCAGAGCAGAATGGTCAGAGTGGTTTGAGCTGACACAAATGCTGCAGTAACTCAAATCACCACTAGAGAGCAGTACAGCATTTAAGAATGCATAACACATTAAGCCTTGAGGTGGATGCACAACAACAGCTGAAGAACAGATATCTGACACTACACTACTTCCCAAATTTGAACAGACCAGATTATGAACCAGTCTGACCACTCACCTCTGACCTCCCTCATGAAGAAGGCAGTTCCACCTGCAAGCTATACTGTATACAAGCTGTATTGTATCAATGTTATCACATGTAACAAGATACATTTGCGTTTTTTTTTTTTTTTGGTTTCATTGGATACTCTTTACAGACACAAGTCCTGATGCCTTTCCAAACACGCTGACTCCAACGGACTCAACCCTTAGCTTGGTGGATTCTGGGTTATCCATTAACATAGCCTTCCCTCCTGTGCTGCGACCCCAGAGAAGAGCTGAAATCATTCTGTCCCTCAGCTACTCCTGGGATGAGGACCCTTTACGGGTAACATAATGATTGTTACATTGTTTGTTTATTTATTACAATCATTATCTAGGCATTCTGTTTTCTCACCTTGTATATAAAAGTGGTGTGAATTAATGTAGGTCGCTTCAGTTAGTTGAAGCTTAAAGAAAATGTTTACAGTATATTACAGGTAGAGAAGCACAAAAGGGTGTGATTGTCAGATGTCCACAACCTATTTGCCATATATTGTATAAAAATAGAGCTGCATGATTCTGGTGTCTGTTTGTTGAAAATTCAGGAAAATTCTAATTAGGAAAGACAGCCATGAAGTGTAATGGTCAGATTTCAGTGTCAGTTCCTGAAAACAAGATTTAATCAACATTTTCCAGCAATGATTAACATCATATTAATCAGAATCCTCATGGCATTATGGGTGATTAAAATAAAATAAAAAAATTTTTTAAAAACCTAAGCAAAAGTAAACTAAAATCATTCAAGATGTGTGTTTTTTTCCCCTATGAACCAGAGCTTAAGATTAACATAAAAAAATGCTCTTGGCTGAAACTAGCTAGCTGAGACTCAAGATCCAAACAAATGAAGGTTTTCTCTTGATATGTTTCTATTCTGTTCAGGTTGTGAAGGACACTCAGCAATACTGCACTGAACACCAGGTACCATTCCCAAAGATAGATTTCAGCAATTACACATCTCAGCCCAAACAGGAAGTGTACGTGTTTATAGATGAGCAGAATCCTGATGCTCCCATAGTGCTCCACTTCCCACTGGTCAACGTCTCATTTAAAGACTACAAAGCACCAGGTAATTATTTACTTGCATTTCTTGGATTTATATAATTAGAGTTTTTCCTGAGTTGGCTTGTAAATGTGTACATCAGGTTAAGTAAAAGAAAAAAAGTGCATAAGCTCCTCTGTTTTTATAAAATAAATAAATAAAAATATATAGAAAAATTAAATCTCAAAATCTAGTCTTGGTGAATTCCCACCCAATATCCTAGCTGTATTAGCTAGCTTCACTTCCAAAGAGCATGGCCATTGGTCTACTAGTCCATAGTATTCAATGGATCTAACATTGTGATCTGTTGACAATAGGCTGAGCTTTCACAGCAAGTTTAACCAAGTGTTCATGCTCAGACCAGGATAAAGCAGTTGATGATATTGTGAGCTTGACACTGGACAGCCCAATCCTGCACAACAAAATTTCCATTGTGGAATTAACATCCTGAGTGTAACAAAAAAAATAAAAATAAAAAAAGGTCTAGTTGGACTCATTCTCAGAAATCAACACTGGAGATTTCATGATTCGTGCCACTAGTACTCACTCACTCACTCATCGTCTATACTGCTTAATCCTGTATTCAGGGTCGCAGGGGACCTGGAGCCTATCCCAGGAGGTTTAGAGAACGAGGCAGGGTACACCCTGGACAGGGTGCCAATCCATTGCAGGGCACACACACTCACACACTACGGGCAATTTGGGAACGCCAATTTGCCTAATCTGCAGGTCTTTGGACTGTGGGAGGAAACCCACCAAGCACGGGGAGAACATGCAAACTCCTTGAACACACAGACGGGAATCGAGACCGGACCCTGGAGGCGAGAGGCAACAGTGCTAACCACCACACCAACGTGTCGCCTATGCCACTAGTAGTAACTTCTAAACTTAGCATTATAGGTAACTAAGGTGCCAAAATTTTTTGCAAATTTTAATGTCAAGACTGGGATTTGGCTCTTGTGGGCAATTTTTCTGTGATGGCTTGTGACTGAAAATTCCCAAACAGTTTTGTACCCAAGACTCCAACAACGAAAGTGGGCTGCAAATCAATCCCTGATATATCTACCCCAATGAGTTGATGGGTTCCCTGTTGGGTCTGGTTCCTCTCAAGGTTTCCTCGTATTCCCTTTTAACATCGTATGACCGATGTTAAAAGTGATATACGAAGAAAATTGTATTAAATTGAGATGAACAATATCGGATATTTGTGTGTCTGCTGTTTCCCTGCAGGAGTAAAAAGAATAGGAAAGAAATCGCTTAAAGAGGGAAATATTGATGTGAGCTCTAAATACTCCCCATACGTAACCTCAAACTTCACGTACTCTTCAGAAGACTTCCAAAGACTGGTGGACCTCACTTACTACAACATCGTCAACAACAAAGAAACCATCATGAATGCACTAAAGAAAGCTTTGAACAAAAAAGGGCTTGTTAGCATGACCTCAGCAGATGGTACAAATAAATGCAAAATAAGTTAATCAATAGTGTAAGAAATGAAGGATAAACCTGATTAAAATATATTAACCATAAATTAATGAATATTAATATACTAGTTGTAGAATGTTAGTTTCTGTTGATACCGCTGATTCACAGGAATTTAATGGCATATAATAATGTGAAGGCTTTTTGGCAATGGCTCACAGCACCCCAGCCTGGGTTATTTTCATATAACAGTCTGTTCTGTAGTGAGTTATTCCATTACGTGATTAACAGAATTACTTGTAGTTATTATTTGTGTTCTAACTAACTGTATGTAGAAATGAGTAAATCTAGTCTGTAATGAGTTTCTGAAATAAATGTAATCTGGTTCAGCTATGTCTTGATCTGATCTTGTTCTGTCAGTCAATTAAGTCAATAGCTTTCAATTACAGCACACACATATTAATGGTTTTATTAATGCCCAGCTAACAGTAGTGATCCCCTTGCCAGACTCATTAAATGCAAACTGTGAGCCATGCCACTGGCTATACCTGTAAGCTTGTCTATTTAGGGCCCTGCAAACCGGCACACAGTGTGCAAACATAAGGTAAGTTCAATCCATGCATGTGGAAGCCTGTTGACTGGGCAGTTGTCCAGACTATGATCATTGACACCCATTGACACAGGGAGGGTAATCCACAGGAGGTCAGTGCTGAAATGGCTGGCAGTTCACAAAAAGGTGTATTAGAGCATATTCATGGAAAGTTGACTGGAGGGCATAAGTATGATAGGAAAAGTCTGGTTGACCAGTTGTTCATGCTGTATTACTGTGCTTCATTGGACAGCTGACTAACAGGGAATCTATGCAGTATTGTCAAGAAGAAGATGAGAAACACCCAAATACAGATGTGCTGCTATCAAAGCAACCTGGTCTTTACTAACACCTCAGCAGTGCCAAAGAATGATTGCCCACATACCATGCCATATTGATGGAGAATTCATGCAGAGCGAATTTCGACCAAATATTGAGTGCATAAATGAACATTCTTTTTTTCAGAACAGATTGTACTGTATTTGAAATATTTTAGATTGATCTTAGGAAATATTCTAATATTTTTTTTAGATGAATGGAGATAAGTGATTTTTTTTTTATGAGTTGTAAGCTGTAATCATCAGAAATTAAGACAAAACATGGCTTGAATATTTTACTTAACATGTATTTAGAATACTAGAAAGTCTAGAATAAATGAGTTTCACTTTTTGAATTAAATTAAATTAGATTACTTTTTGATAACGCTTTCACAATATTACATTATATACATACTATACACACATCAATATACATACATCAATATTTTTGAGATGCACTTTGTATCTTCAACAAACTCCTTCTCATGGAGCAACATTTTGGCCATTACTTTGTTCTTCTTTAATCCTTGAGGCCAACTCTGGTTGTGTACAATCCTGTTGAGATAGACAATTTTTTTCTGCCAAATTAATATAATTGGGTAATTAGTATTAGGTAATGAGCATATTGCTCTGAATTGCTAGAGTGGTTAGTGTCAGACAGCAAACCAATTGAAATGTTCTTCAAAGTGCAGAAAGTTCTAGGTGCACTCAACTATTTTGTGTTGTTTTACTTTTTTTTTTCCTTTAAATCTTATGTCTTTATTCTTGCGATCTGAAGATCATTATTTACTGACAATATAGCATGTCAAGTTTATGTATTAAATTACAAAGTCTAATTCATACAATGCCTTTCTTTAAGCAGAGGTCACTTCAAAAAGAAAAACAAAAAGTATTTTAATAGAAATAGGAAGAGGAAAATATTAAGAGATGAAAAGTTCAGCTCATGATAGAAAGAAGATTGAAGGCAAATCTAACCCTGGTGATGATGGTTGGTAATGGTTGTATAAGAATAAAAAAACAAGTATCCAAATATTAATCTGCCATAACATTATGGAACAAAATGTTAATGATCTGTTTAATATTGATGAACTCTTTAGAGGTCTACAGACATTTTTTTAATGTAAATTTGTAATTAAATTATGACTTTTCATTATTTCATGATTTCCTTATCATTTTGAAGAGAAGAGCATGTGAAAAAATATCTGCAGTGCACAATATTTTAGCTATTTATTACTAATTAACAAATAACTTATTACAAATATTTCAAATATAATATAAAGCAATTTCCATCTGGGATTAATAAAGTTCTTTGAATCTTGAAATATTTTCTGTAAGTTCCTGAAATAAATAATAACATAAATATGTCAACCTGTATTAAATGCCTGCAGTAGTAACAGTGGTGTGTTTTTTTTTTTTTCTTTCCTCAAAATTTACCATGTTGCTGTGGGGACAAACGAAATAAGTATTCAGAATGATGATAACGGCTTTCTAATCACTCTTTTGCATTTTTTACATTTTTTTTTATCATGTTGGCATCCTCATTCTTGTTTGTGAGTAAGGCAGGATACTGACTGGGAAGGTCTCACTCAGAAGTACAAGATGAGAAGGCAAACATCTAACATTGTACAGCAATGCAACTACTAAAATCAACCACATGAAAGCCTCATAGTTCATTAATAATACTGTGAGTATATGCTGTACTGTACAGTGACATAGGCATAATTGATTGTTCTGTTTTGTGTTCAGAATAATATATAATGAAACCACACACCCCGTGGTCTTGACTCTTAATTGGGAATGGGTATTGTCTTGATTCTCATATTACTAAATTAACAAGCAAGCAAGCAAGCAAGCAAACAAACAAACAAACAAACAAACAAACAAACAAACAAATAAATAAATAAATAAAACAATTCCAAAGCTGATAGTATGAAAACTGGCGATAAAAGTCATCAGAGTCATCTGTAAATCCTCTTCACTTTGTAATATATTGAAAACTCCACAACATCTCATTAAATGATGATTTGCCAATTTACCAATTTAATTTAATTGTTTGTTGAAAATAGAGACTTCGTTCAAATCTGGTGACTTCAACGTCTTCCAAAAAGTACGGACAGTTGAATGTTGACCAATGTGTAACATCTTCATTTCTGTTAATAACACTTTTTAACCATTTGGTCACTGAAGACACCAGTTAGTTTTGTATTTTATAGTTAGTTTTGTATGGGTCTTTGTTTTCATATATTGTACTCATATATAGTGTTCATAATGCACCACACATTCTCAATTATAGCAGGCAGGCCAGTCTGGCACCCACACACTGTGTTTAATTTAAAACTCTTTGTATACTACAACATAATTGGTTCATTTAACTGTACTTCTTTCTCATCACCTTGTAATTTCTACTTGTCTATACTTGTTTTTTAGTCCTAAATTAGCATGACATGAAATCAGTAGATAACTTGTCACGAACTTGCGGAAGAAAGTCTGTGGAACCTGCACACACAATCATTCACCAACACCACTTGTAACCGGAACTTCAAGGCCTGCGTTATAGACGTGAATCCGGCATACGGGGGAAAACTTTCTACCATGTTGGTATCTATGCACTTGAAAAACTGTTATTTGAGTTTGACTTGAACAGCTCTATCACATTCTGTAATATTTTAACTTGCAGATGTGTCACATTAAAAAAATATTTTGGAGTTAGATTAAAGAAAGATTTTTAAAAAATTCTAAATATGATATTGAACATGATATTAGACCACTGCTGCTTGTCAAAATGTGATGTTTTTACTTTATCATAATTTTATTGTATGATTTTCATTTGGTAACAATGAGGAATGCCAGAAATGTGTACATTGGTTGTAAATTTTGTTTGGTTCAGCCTATTTTTATTTGTATTTTGTATTTGCTTAAATTATTTCCAATCCTAAATTCCTACAAACCTACTCCTAATAATCCGACTAAAACTGTTAAAACAAGACACTTGCTTTTGAAGAGTAAATACCACATAATTGTACATATTTTAATTCAATTTTGCTTAATTATAATGACGGCATTTAAATTATTTTGGAGAACTAAACCAAGTGCAATATAATTAAGTGGAATATCTCAGGCACTGTTGCGTCATAATAATAATATATTTACTAAATGTTATTATTACATTTATTATGTTTACTTATATATTTACTACAAAGAATTTTTTATTATAATTGTAAATGTTTAATTATATAATAATGCAGGCATCACATTAACAATACACGGAAAGTTTCATTACCAAGTGCTTCAAAAGTGTGCAAATATTTACCAATAGGGATTTTCCCTCATATTTTACCAAAAATTTGTGAGCATGTGGAGACACACACTTTGCATGATGCTGGAATAATATCTTACAAATTAAATAAAATTTCCTCTAGTCTAGACATTAAGGAAGATGCTGAAGAAAAAAAAATTTAACACCTTAACAGTCACAGTCTAAAGGTGTGAGAAACCTTTTTTAAGAAACAATATTTAAAGCACCTAATATAACTCTTATAGTCGTGGTATAATTTCAGGTACATTGCATGAATGTTGATTCTAAATATATTTATTCGCAAATTGTCTTCAAAAATATTATATTTGACCAATTTGTGGAAAGCATGTTATAGTATCACACAGACAAGCTCACATATTATGCTTTGTTTAGCCTGAAAATTGTTAGAATGTTGTCGAATTGAATTTCAAAGTCTACATACTAAAAAATAATATATTTTAAAATATTTCCTGTCCATAAAAGTTTTGTCTAGTGAAACAGCTCTGTCCTGTAACATAGTGTTTATAGTGCTAATAAATATCATAAAAATACATTAGGTTTTACAATTAAATCTAAACGATTCCCTGTGTCAATGGGACTACCACAGTAGTTTGTAGCATTAACATCATCATTTAATTTATCCTAATAGTATATATGTTTTCTTGTTATTGAGCCACTTATTCTTTTCACTTTTCTTTTCATTGTAGTATATCTATTGATTTTATTGCTTGAAGTTGTTTGTCATTGTTTTTGCACAAACACTGATCCCTGTTTAATTCATTAGCATCCACTGTAAAAAATAAAAATAAATAAATAAATAATAATAATAATAATAATAATAATAAATAACAAACAAATAAATAAATAAATAAATAAATAAATAAATAAATAAATAAATAAATAATAATGTAAATATCCAATTAAATGTAAGCAATTAGATAGGACAAGATTATATAATCTTTTTTTTTTAATACAGTATAATCTTACAGACAGTACTGAGAGCAATTCAGAAGTGGGTGTTTCTTAAGTAATACCTGCCCTAATTAGCCAATGTCATAACTTCTGGAGAGGTTGTACTGTATATAAAACAGTGCTCTAGCATCTTCATTGTTCTATTTTTGTCATTTTTCAGGTCCTTCTCACCTACAGCTCTATCAGCTATCAGGTGCTTCTCCTTTCTCTGTGGTCAAGTAATATTTTGCTGTTACCAATGAAGGTAATAACGTCTGTTTCTATTTATTGATTAATGAGAATGTTGTGGTACAATATGAAGTGCAGATAGATAAACAGGCAAAGATGTTCAAGATGTTTTATAGAAATGTGTATCTGATGTGTTTCCTTTTTTCCTTGTTTTCTCAAATTTCCCCCCCAGAGGAAAGCAGCACCATGTTGGGATCTCTCAGTCACTGTGCTTCGAGCACATCTCAGCCATTCACATGACTACTGTATGTGTCTCATTCAGTGCACAACAGGCTTATTTTTTGTCTGATCAAATAATCTTAACCATGTAGAGGACAATGGTAATCACTGAGGTTCATGAAAGGTGCTATGAAAGGTTGAATGTATCCTAATCTATCATTCGCCAGAATATAGAGGGTTTAAATAACAGTATTAATGAAGAAAAACAGCAAGTAATATACAGTATGTAACATGCTTTCCCTTTTGCCTAGATTTGGAGGTGTTTTTTTTTTTTTTTTACCTTTTTCTACTTTCTGATTTAGTATTGTGAGGATTACAGCAGCTTTTAAAAATCTTTGCTGGGAGGAGTAACTCTCTGCAAGCAAGCCAACATCCAACCAATAATAGCAAGGAAGGTCCTTCCGGTTCTTTTTCTCTACACTGTGAAAAAAAACGGTGCGTGAATCCGTAAATTTTGCGGTAAAAAACTGGCAGCTGTGGTTACCAGAATTTTACCGTAAAAAATACGGTAGCACCGTTATTGTACTGTAAAAAAACAAAGCGTAAATTTTACGATAATAAAACGACAGCTGTGGTTGCCAGAAGTTTACTGTAAAGAATACAATAGCAATGTTTTTTGGTTCTATGGGATCACACTCATTATACTGCATATTTTACAAAGTTTAATTGTGCTTGTTTTTTTAGCCTGGCCGGGAATCAAACCCAGACCCTGGAGGTGCAAGGCGTCAGTGCTAACCACTACACTACCAGTCTTGCTATGCAAGTGTTGTCATTGTTGGACTTCCTCGGCTTCCCCATGTCCCCCCGCACGACTTGCACTCCAACAACGACAACATTTATGTAGCAAGACTGGTAGTGTAGTGGTTAGCATTGTTGCCTTGCACCTCGAGAGTCTGGGTTTGATTCCCAACCAGGCTCGAAAAAAAAAAACAATTAAAGTCTGTAAAATATGCAGTATAATAAGTGCAATCCCGTAGAACTGAAAACATCGCTACCATATTTTTTACAGTAAAATTCTGGCCACAACAGCTACCGTTTTTTTATCGTAAAATTTACGGTTTGTTTTTTTTTACAGTGCAATGATGGTGCTACCGTATTTTTTACGGTAAAATTCTGGTAACCACAGCTGCCAGTTTTTTACCGTAAAATGTACCTTTTTTTTTTGCAGTGTAGTGTATAGGCATACATTTCTATTTCTATGAATTTAAAATCACGTGGTGCTGCCATTGAGTCCTCAATTTCTGCCAAAATAAACTGGAGAAATGCACAAGTTTATCAAAAGCTTTAATTCTGACCTCAAAGCAGCGCAACATCATCACCCACCATCAACTCCATTTATAAGAAAACCATGTGACAATACAATGTAACAATGAAAAAGAACACATTGTTTTTTTCTCACCGCAGTTACTGAGTCTGACCTCTATGTGACCTTGTACATGCCCACGGCCTCAGCCCATACTGAAAGAACTAAGAGCATTCCTAACTGCTCTACACCTGAATGGGACGAGACCTTCCACTTCCGGGTGAACAGCCACGTCAAGGTGAGACCCTATGCACTACAGCTTGTGCTGCTCTGTCACAGGTATATAAGTTGGTATATAGCTGGATCACTGTGTGAGTTTATCATCTTCTCCAGGATACATACAGATTAGCCATAATCACAGAGTTTTCATGGCAAACACCAAGCAGAGTTTACGGATTGCTGCTAAATTGTCTTAATTGGGTAATTTGATAATTAGGGTGATCATTATAAAGTAGTTTACTAACCGCGACAAAATTAGGTGCTTTCCAAGTACTTGAAATTGTACACAAGTTTAACAAGTTTACTGCTTTCTCTTTAGCGAGGCTGTATTATTATAGAACGCCATTATATTATATTATATTACACGTCATTATTTCCTTTATCTAGAAATGGATTGAAATTATTTGAATGATTTGTTATTTAAAACCTTTCAGTTCATCATGTACAGACAACACTGTTTTGCAAAGCTATCTAGGATTCCATCATATACTATACCGTTATCTAATAGGAAGTGCATTTATAAAACTTTAATATCATTCCTTTTTTAAAAAATGAGACTTTTTCTCTTGCCTCTATTCTATTCTAGAATATTCTGGAGCTAAACATGTATGATGAAGATCTTAATAATGATGACCTTTGCACAAGACTCTACTTTGACATCAGCACCCTCACACTGGGCAAGAAGGAAACCAAGGTCTTCGTCATCGATGAAGATGTCAGTACATCTAGGCTTTTGTAATAAATTTAATAAGCTTTGCAGAAGAATCATACCTGGCAGTCCTCATGTGAGGATGGTACAGGGAGACAATTAAGTTGAGAGAAAATGTTATGTCCTCATATGCGCACACTTGGGTCTTAAGACGATATAAAGTAAAAATCAGTGATGCAGTGGTGTGACCTCATCAATGATTATTCAGTGATTATCAGCATATCCAGAAGTGCTTTGCTCCTCTTACATGACAGTAATTACTTGGTTACATTGTAACAGACATAAGAAGTTGCTCTTTCACCAGGCTTTATTTTCCTTTACTTTGAAGTAAATAAGACTTTGCACCTTGTCACACTTTTGACAAACTAAAGCCCTTTTTCTACAGCCTGATGAGACTCCCCTGTCATCATAAGAGGACATAGACTTTTCTCCAAAGTACGATGAGTATTTATATATAAATTAAATAATGTAGGTTAACGTTAAGAAATTGGCGCAAATGGCTTACTGCATCAGGTTATCTAAAGAGATCATTTAAAAATTGCTGGTTTCAGCAGTAACCTCAATTCAACCACTCAGCATTCAGCATCACCAGTATATTATTCACCGGCCGGATCATCTGTCATCACCTGCTGTTTCTCACTGGTTTATGCCTTAAGTTAGATTTTTATTTTATGCCCGAATATTATTATTATTATTATTATTAATGATTATTAGTTTCATTCCTCTGAAACTGGTCAGGCACAGGTCCTGGACTGCAAATGAGAGACAAAAACTTGCCAAAAACGTCTTTCAGGAAGCCAGGAGAACAATTCCTCAAGATTTTGTTAAAATACAAGAAAGTCTGCCACTTTGGAAGCAAAATATGAAGCAGTGCGGGGGATCAAGATTTTTGCACATTATTTTATATTAAATAATATTTCTACTGACTTAGCTGCCAAAACATTAAACTTATAAATGTATAAAATAATCCATGCTATGGGAGTTAAAATCATGTTGTGATTTTTTTTTTTTTTTTTTACATTTTTAGTCGAGCTAAACCATGAAAGTGGTTACACTGCCGCACAACACATATTATTACATAGGTAAATATTGACTCATTTCAATGTTCTGCAGTGATCAGCTTTTTACAGACTGCTATTCTGAATGTGTTCCAGAAGCATGAAAAGCTGTGGGTGGATTTAGAGCTCACCGAGTGGTAAGTAACAAACAAATCACTCAAAGTACTGTGTCAATATCATATGAATTAGACTTATTAATCAAATCAATGAAGGAAGGAAAGCTAACCTAAAATGTAGATAAATACGTTATTCTCTTGTTACTCAGATTGTAAATTTAATACATGCCATGTTTCAAAATTCTAAACACAATTATGTGATTGTATACTGTACCATAGATTTTATGCTGCATAGATAATACTGCGTGGCATTTAATAGGACCATTGTAGACTTTGAGTCTAGAACACGACAAGACGTTTACATTAAGTGCAAAGATTATTTATCTCAAACTTATGCCAAGAAAAGTGAATAATGTATCAAACGATATTCCTGAATGTATTTTTTTTTCATGTTGTTTTTTTTTCCAGATCAATAAAGTCATACTTGTTACTTTTTACTAAACTATATATTCTGACCTATTGTCTATAATATAATCTATTATAATAATAATGTATTCTTTACCTCCACTTAATTACACATGAACTATACTGTAATTATGCTGTATTAACCAAAGCTGGAAGACGTTCATTGGCAAGAATATAAAACCATTATGTCCTGTAGGTGTCAATGTACTACCGCTCTTAAGTAGAAATATTTCACTCTCAATAACGGCTTTAACCCTTAAGCTCAAGCAACAAAGATACGTGCTGGCAACACAGCATAGGTCTATGAGGATTTTTTTTTTTAAGCGCTTTTATGGAAGCCTTACTGTTGTGTGTTAACAGGGCCCTATATATATTTATTTATTTTAAAACAGCAAAATCAATAACAGCTAAAATGCTTGCAACTTTAACTACACACAATTAGAGAATTTTTAATTACGTGGTAGAATATAATTAAGTGTCTTGTCTCGAGGTCATAAGGCAGGACTGAGACTGAATTCCACATTTTTCTTTTACACAATTGAGCAAAATGTATTTATTAATAATTAAGTAAAATTTATTTTACTTAATTATCCATTTTCACATAATTGTAATGATTTCATGAAAAACTAACTGGAAGCCATTTCACTGCCAAGTGAAGCAATTAAACTAAAGGGAAATAATTAAGGCTGAGTATTGTTTAATGTAACTGTATCGTTGTGGTTAAGGCAAAAACAAAACAATTATTGATTTTCAGTCTGTGCTTTACATACATATCCCTGAAACTTCACATTCACACCTTCAGTATACCTTTTTTTTTTTATTCTTGTATTACAGCCCTGAAGCATCTCGAGAATATGTCTCCAATGGAGTTCTTGTGGTAAAAGCCATGCAAAGAGTCTACGAATTACTGCAAACTGCACCAGTTCTACATGCACTATTAGCACACCAGCAATCTTGATTAAAAAAATTAAACACCCCAATGTACACTACCAGTGAAATGTTTGGAAACAACTTCTAATTCCATGGTCTCTAACAGGTCTAATCGGAGATGCTGGTTGTTAATTGGTGGTTTCTGAGGCTGGTGACTCTAAATGAACTTCTCGTCTGCAGCTTTCTCTGCAGGTCTTGCTTTCCTGGGAAGATCTTCATGAGAGACAGTTTCATCATGTGTTGCTTAATGGATTGATGGGTTCTGTAGAAAAGAAATCATTAAACAAACATTGAATCAGAACTTTTGACTTGCAAAACAAACAAGCAAATAAACGACACACAAACGGTAGGGTGACTGTCTTATCCATACTGCATGCTTATCATCTGCTTTATTAATTAGAAGCATAGCAGCACCCAAATGTACAACAATGAAACGAGTGTGTTTGTAAAACCCATCGAGCTCCATGATGAAACTCATGAAGAGTCTCTCATGAAGACCTTCCCAGGAAAGCGAGACCAAAACTGACCTCTCCGGCAGGGGAGAGTTACCAGCCTCAGAAATCACCACTTAAGAGTAAACAGCACCTTAGATTAGAGCCATTATGCAGGATTTACAGAGCAAAAGTAGCAGATTCATCTCAATATCAACTGTTCAAAGGGGATTATCACATATTTTGGATGCCTTCGGTATTGTTTTACAGTGTAGAAAGAAATAAAAATAAAAAAAGACCATGGAATTAGAAGCCGTGTCCAAATCTTTGACTGGTCCTGGAGATCATGATGAGATGCCAGGTGTTGCTTATTTATGTGGATGTACTGTAGTGCATTTAGGAGAAATGGTTTGAAGACTTTTTTCACTGTGTGTTACTTTTAGGCAGCACCGCTGTCTATTGTGGAGGTGACGGTTGATAAAATACCCCCTGAGGGTAAGAAGATTAAAACATTTTGTCGAATGTTATCTATCATTAATGCATTGACTTATATGACGTGTGTCTGTGTAAATTTCAGTAAAAAAGAAAATGATGGTAAAGTTACATGGGGCACATATTGAAGAGCAAGTCATTTCAGCTTTGAAGACAAGCAACTTCATGCAGACTCTTCGCTACCACATCAACAAAGACCTGGAGACCCAGATTGAACTTCAGGCGGTAGACATATTTAACATCTTTAACATCATGTTCTATTTCTATTTTCTAAATATTGTAAGGGTTTGTAAATGTATATGTAGTGTCAATTTGGGCTCCAATATTTTTTGAGGAAGGGTTTTTTTTTTTTTTTTTTTTTGCCCCATTACCTCCAACTTCCTGATTAATGATCTTAAACTGCATCTTTGTCAACTGTTAAATGGACAAAATAAATATTTTTATTATATCCTTGTATTACTGTATATGCATATTTATAAATGTGTCTTTTTTCGGATTAGGATGGAAAGGAAGCAAGTCTATCTTCATCTCCCGCATCTCCTGTGTTGTCCCCTGCTTCCACATCTGAGTTTGTATTCTCTTTTCCTGAAGCAAAGGTGACTAACAATGACTTAGCAATGGCATATTTTATCATTTATCATGTTCACCTAGCAAAATTATTTAAAGTGAATTCTTGCTTCTGAACAACTCCACTTCCTATAGGTGTTTTTCATAATTAACATGACCATGTTAATGCGAAGCATTAAAAAAAACTTTATTTAATGAATCAAAAAAAGAAGGAACAACAACTTTATTTAAATCTCAGCAAGGAGTATGTGATCATCAATATGGATCCACCTTTCCATTGTAATTTGTATAGGACCACTGTTTAATTACATTGTCTCATCTCATCATCTATACCGCTTTATCCTGTATACAGGGGGGCAGGGGGTGGCTGGAGCTTAAAGTATCCCAGGAGACTTTCGGCACGAGGCGGGTTACACCCTGAACAGGGTGCCAGTCTATCGCAGGGCACACACACATGCTGTACATACACATACTCACACGCTCATACTCATGCCGCCCGGTTACATTATATACTGTATGCTATACTTATTCATTCCAATTAACTCTTTAATGAATACAGATTTTGTGTATTATTGTACATCTGCTTTTACATTGCTTGTCTTTTTTTCGTTCATGTGATTATTTGTTACTTATTAGGTATATAATGATTTACCAAATAACAGATTGTTTTAAAGAAAGTTCAATTAATGTATTATTAATAATGTATAAAATATATACATATTTATATTTATACATACTGTATATATTTTAAATATATAATAAAATGTCCTAAGATATATATTTACCACTACTACTACTTCTAATAATAACAACAACAACAACAACAACAACAATAATAATAATAATAATAATAATAATAATAATAATAATTCATAAAATACTTATCTAAAATAATAATCAGAAAGTATTTCAACATTTCTGCAAGTATTACAAAAACACTACCACCTTTATTTCTCAAATAATATAATACCTATCATATGGTTGCAGTATTGTATATTTACTTGTAAACAGGAATATCTATACAAAATTTATTGTTTTATTGCTTAATTGTATGATTAATTTGTTTTACTCCACAGGATACTGTAAATTTGCAGGTGAATACAGTAGAGAGGTATGAGATTTTTAAAACTGTTCTCTGTACCTTCACAGTAACCGGTTTATAGATTCATTATTTCCCTGATAAACTCTGACATATAATAGCATGTATATGTATGAAGATTTGAGGAGGACATGAAGGTGCGTCTGGATTTTGACGTACCTGCTGAGGAGAAGGCATTTCTGGCAAAGAGGAAAGAAGTGGTCTCTCGTGCACTCCAAAAAATACTCAAACTCAAATCTTGCCTGGATCCAAATAAGGTAATGCATATGGAAAACAAACATAGTAACACATATTATTAAATAAGTCGAAGCAGCGTAGAAATAACGTCTTGCATGGTATGGCTAAGTGTTGGCTGGGGATCGATCTAGTATTGCAGTTGAGATTACAACATTTGACAGACTTATGTAGAGTGACACTTTTTTTTTATCTCATTATACATCTGAGCAGTATAGAGTGAAGGCTTTGCTCAAGGGCCTAACAGGGACAACCTGGTGGTTGTGGGATTTGAACCTGGGACTTTCTGAACCGTAGGCCAATGGCTTAACCACTGAGCTACCCCTGACCCAGTTGAGGTGGTGACCCACATTTGATAAAAGCTAGAATTGTCAGATATTTCTATTTAGTATGATATACAACATAGTAAACATAGTAAAAAAAAAAAAAAGTGGTAAAAAATGAAAAAAAAGTGTATACAGTGTATATATGTGTATCAAATTATTTGATCTCAGCTAATACTGTAAATGACTACAGGCAGGATATTTTTCAGCTTGCAACTGTATAATGATAGCATTATTCTTGTATTTATAATTTGTATGCACATTTGAGAGTTACATACATTTTAAAACAATATATTTTGAATCATTCTGATTAAATTAAATAATAATTCTAACAGCATTGTCTAGCTCTACCAAAATACTCATATATGCGGATGCGTTGTCACTGTTCAGCTAAAGGAGCAGACTCAAAAAGCCTACTCCAGAAACTGGGAGGTAGAAACCCTCCCCAGTGATCCACTATACTGCCCAGCTTACACATTACAAATAAAATAAAACAAACATTGCTACAAACTGATTAAAGTTTAAAGGTAAATAAACGTTTATATTTTAGTGCTGTTACTCATTGAGGGTGTAGACGCATGTTGATTGTGCATGTTTAGGTGCCGACAGTGGCTTTGGTGTGTTCAGGGGGTGGTTCAAGGGCCATGACAGGCACATTTGGCTCTCTAAGAGGACTGCAGCGTCTTGGCTTGTTGGACGTCATCAGCTACATCACCTCATTATCTGGCTCCACCTGGTAAGTGATAAAAATATCACAGTCACTTACTCAGACTGTTTTTACTTTGTAAGGTAAAACACAGGATTGGGTGAGATTTCTTATATCATAGTATAGACCAGTCCTCACTGGGAGATGTTTCTATACATATGATGCAATTTAAAATATATATAAAAAAAACACACACAGTATTTGCCTTACGTATTTTATAGTTTGTTTGGTTTTATTTATTTATTTTTAATTTTTTTTTTGCACCTATATTTAAATTTGACGTTGAAGCAAGTGCATGGAACTAAACTGCTCTCTTTCTCTGCATCAGGACTAATGCGTATCTCTACAATGACCCATTTTGGTCAAGGAAAGACCTAGATGAGGCGATCATGCCAGTGAAAAAGGAACTCTCTAAGAGCACCAAAAGTCTGTTTAGTCCAAGCCTTTTGCGGTATTACTACTCTGAGGTGCAGCAGAAAAGGAACGAAGGCCACCCTGTCTCTCCAATTGACATGTGGGGGCTCATGATCGAAAATGCCATTTATGGAAAGGTCTGGTTCCCCGTTGATAAGGAAAAATAATTGTGATTCATTTTACATTTGGAGTGGTATGGATATTTTTAGGTTTCAACTCAAAAGTCAAATATTTAATGAAATGTTTTGTGAATTGCTTGTTATAATTGCTCTGTACTGTACTGTACTGGAATTTGCTAAAACAGGATGGAACATTCCACTTTGATCTTTGAATTCAGGTCATGTTATCACCTATTATATATATATATATATATATATATATATATATATAATAGGTCATGTTATCACCTATTATATATATATATATATATATATATATATATATATATATATATATATATATATATATATTTTTTTTTTTTTTTTTTTTTTTTAATGCCATTTGAATATGTTACAGAATGTATTTGGCCTTACAGAGTACTAAGAGGAACACTAGGTAATT
>JAAGKR010011460.1:0-19334 GCA_011419295.1 Clarias macrocephalus
TTTTTTTTTCAGATTGTAGTACATTTAACATAGATTAAACATCCTCTTTTTATGGTGTGTGCTCTCATTTAGGAGAAGCCAGAAAGTTCAGCTCGAGGGAGTCTTTGTGCCAGGGCGCTGCTGTTCAGGGGGAGGTGAAATATCACTGCATTACTCATTCATCCTCAGCTTCCAGTGTCACTGCAGTATGAAAAGAGACCACCATTTTCTTTCTCTCTCTATGTGATATGTCTATAGTGATTTCCACACATCTAAAATACCAAATCCGGACATGACAAAACACAGAGGAGGAAGTGGGAGGACCAGACTCCGGTTGAAACATTCAAGTCCCTCTTCTACATTTTGTCATCCTGATCCACATGTTGAACTGTCCTTGCGGAAAAGTACGTCCATTAATCTGTCCGTTCTTGATCTCCTCCCTCTGTCTCTGTCTCTCGCTCCCTCTCTTTCTCTCAGTCCTGGCCTCCCAGGAGGTCTGTATTTGCAGTGCTCTGAGGGGGCGGGAGTGCACAGGCTCTCGGAGGGGGGGAGTGGCCTCTTCGGCGTGGGCTGGGCCCGCCACCCCCCTCGCTGTCTGTGTTGGAGGAGGAGCGCGGTGGGGGCGGAGCTAGGCGAGGCAGCGGTGCTGAGGATGGAGGGATGCGGGAGCACGAGGTTGTGCGTAGGCTCTGTATGCGCCGGCACTCCTGGCAAATTCTTACATGAGTGCAGCCTCGTGGCAGAGGCACAGTCACTGCAGGGGGGCCCAGAGGCCCTGCGGGTGTGCTCTTGGCCCCCAGAGGCTCCTCTAAGAGGCGCTGAGGTCCGGGGCCAAGCTCTGAGGGGCCTCCCGCACCTCCAGCGCCTCCTGTTAAAGGCCCTGCACCACTGTAGAGCTTGCCATTGCTGAGGCGCATCTCTCTGACGAGGCGCAGGGGACGCGAGGCCCCCAGGCTGAGGCGAGCCGGGTGGCGCAGGGCCAAAGAGCTCGATAGAGGCCGACGGCGGCGCAAACGAGAGCTCTTCTTACATGACACGGCATTGCGAAACTCGCTCAACATCTCCTGACACACAGACACCTGTGAAAAACAGAATGGTAGGAAAGCAAATGAATGAAGGTTAATGATAGACTATTAATCTGACAACTTCACAAAAATAAAACACCTAGTGCAAGCTCCACCAAATACTAAATTATGAAAAAAAGACATGCATATATATATATATAGTATTGTATTGTATATTGTATAAAATCATGATTTTATTCAAAACTCATTTTAAGGAAGCAACATAGGGGTCATTGCCCCAGAAGATGTTTTGATAGACTTACTGTATGTTTTGTAAATAAAATTAAATATGATTTATTGATATATAATCAGATATTTCCACACTGAATTGAAATAGAATCACATTGTTGGATGTCTGGAAAGGATTTTTGTTGCAGGATTTTTGTTTACATCTATGAGGAAAAAGTTAGTGGTAGCCGCGTGTTGGGTGAGCGGAGAGAAATCACACCTCATCTGTTTCAGCAGAGCGCCGTGTGGACCACACGAACTCCATCACCGCCACAAACACAGCGATGATCAATCCACAGATCAATACCACAAAGATGCCACCAATATTCTCCATCCCCAGACCTGCAACACGCAAAGACACTCAGACACTTTATCAACCCTTTTCATCAGAAATACTTGTGGAAAAGACATTGGTATAAATAGCATTTATTTGAATTGAAACACTAAAATACGCAATTGTTATTTACAGTATGCCTGTTAAACTAAGAGCCGAGACCTGAATTAATTATTGAGAAGCGATTGGACATCACGCTGTGTATATGGTATGATAGACAAGTTAAGTGTGAGAATGGTCATACCTTTCGCTCTGTGATCCTCTTCTTTGGGGCACTGCCCTCCTTCCCACCACCTTCGCTTCAAAATCTCCAGCCTGTTATTCTCCTGCAGCTGTAGAACAGCCAGACTGATCTCATCTCTGAAGGGAGAGCCTGAGAAAAAGAGGAAGTGTGTGTGATGCAGAGTGATGGCAATATGTAATTCTAAATACATTCCTGAGACAGAGAGAAATACAGTATTTGTTTTTTTTTTTTTTTTTTTTTTAGTTCTGGCTTCTGTGGCATGTCTCTATCATCGCCACACTGAATATTTATGAAAATTTGAATAGTGCATTGGCGTGGATGCCTTTACCAATGGTGAAATTCATCTCGGGGCAATAAGCGGGGTACATCCTGGATGGTGTGCCAGTCCATCGCAGGGCACACAAGCACACATACAGTACTATACTCAAACACCACGGGCAATTTGGAGACACCAATTAGACTACTCTGCACGTCTTTGGACTGTAACAGGAAACCGGAGTATCCAGAGGAAAACCGTTACAGAACAGGGAGAACATGCAAATTCATACACACCGCCATGAGGGGGGAATCAAACCCACAAGCCTGGAGGTGCAAGACCACAGTGCTAACGACTACATTACCATGCACTGTACCCAACACCATGACACTGTATTAGATGGCAGACCCCTATTTTAATATAATGCAAAGCTTGAAGACAGACATCCAAATCTCCTTTTTATTTTAAAAATTGTGTAGCGTTTGATATATACAGTCATTTCCAAAAGCAGAGAACTTTTCTTAAGAACTATGGGAGAGAGGCAAGCTATTTAAAATCTGACAAAAGAGGGAAAATCAATCAGAACCATTGCACAAGCATTGGACACAGCCAATACGACAATTTGTCCAGAAATGTCCAGGAAAAAAAACTACTGGTGTACTAACAACTCGCCTTTGAACAAGTTGGCTGAGGAAAACAACAGCAGTTCACGAGAAGGAAAAAAAAGAAGAAAAAGTGACATCACTAACAATTCCACAGTTACACAATCCACCATTCAAAGAAATCTACAGAAACAATTCTTTTCTGCCAGTTTACAGAGAAATGCATCCACTGTAATTGAAACAAACTTCATCCATCTTCAGTCCCAACACAACAATGGACTTCATACAGTAGGGGGGAAAATGGAAGGTTTTAGACAGGCCAAGTTAATCACCAGACCTTAACCCAACTGAGAATGTATTTCACCTACTGAAGTGGAGACTGAAGTGAAAAACATTATAACCAAAAGAATCTGCAATACAAGTCTGAGAAAGCTTTAAAAGTAAAAGGAATGCAGCAGCTCTCTCTGACTCTCTGTTCCAATACTTTTGCTCACCTAAAATTAGGTGGTATGACACGGAACGTAGTGTGTTGTTTAACATAACAAATGATCAATTCAGTAAATCATGTCATTCAAATAGCTTCGAATTACGAATTTCCACAGATACGAACAAACCACATCTACGAAATGAGTCGTCCTCAACGGTTTCAATGACTCAGACTGGGAGCACAATAATGGAACAACGTCTGACCTGTGAAGTTGTCCTGATGGTGAATAATCCTAATTTCAAGACAGAGAGTTTACAGTGCGAAATGTTTCAGAGACAAAATGGCGTCTGGTCAACACCATTTAGCGTTACCATGTCCCCCTCCCCTACTGGGATAAACCCTTATCAAAATATTACTAAGAACACATTTCTATACTGTAGTTTCCTGATCAATGCTATAATCTGTTTTAACATCAGTGCTTCCTGCACAAAAAAGTTATTAACCTCCAAAATAAACATGCACTCGTTAAATATGTCCCTAAAGTGTCTCTCTCAGTCTCACCCAGAGGCATGCCAATGCCGTAGCCCTTGGTGTCCAACAGGCCCCCGATCTGTGTGAGATTACAGTTGAGACTCCGATGGTACTCATTCATAGTGCTCTCCAGCAGAAAGGCGTATTTGGAGTTCAGGACACGGGCGATGCCTTCCTCCGTGCTTTTCACGAACACACTGGGCTGCTTGGAGTACATGTAGTTCCACATCCGCTGATATGTCTGATAACGTGAGTTCTGGAACAAAGACAGAAATGAAGAGTAACTGAGATGGACATTTGTCCTGCATGGTTTCAGCAGCTCTGCACTTTTTGCAACAGTCCCTTAGCTGGTTGAGATACATGGGAACATTCTACGACAGGTTTTTGCCCTTGTAAAAAGGAAAGGCTAAATGATTTTCTTCATACTGTACCACACTATATATGGTATATGGTTCTATCATGGTACATACTGTACTTTGATATAGTAGTATGCATACTATAGTATGGTATCATGGAACACATGCTGTACTGTATGAGGATACTGTCATATGTTATACATGTCATGGTGTATATCATATCAGTATAGTATGTACCTTCACATGTAATATTGGTTCAGCGTGTACAAACAAACGATATTACAGTAGATACTTGCTGAACTTTGGTAGTCACCGTGGTACCCAATAAGTACTGTACCATGGTATTCACCAAAGTAATGTGGTACACACCAAAATACTACCACGATACTCACTGAAGTGCTAAAGGACATATCCTGGTAAAAAAAAAAAAAAAAAATTCTTATGGGAATCAATCACAATTATAATTATGACACATCTGCTTTCACTCAAATTTCATCAACAGAAGACAGAGACAACTAAATGACACTGACCTTCAGTGAGAGTTTATTCTTGTAGTAATAACATTTCATCATACAGACTGCATTCTCCTTTTACAGAGCACCACTTCTTTTGTCCTAATTAACTGAGTAGGCTTATCTGCTCATTTAAAAGGTAATTATTTTATGGATTTGGTTTGGATTGTATTCTATCAATTCATTAGTATGAACTGAGTGGGTTTCACAAAAGGTTCAAGAAATCTGTGTATGTAATTGAAATAAATTTGTAAAGATAATTATATGATTTGAAGCCTATTAACTGAGGGTCGCATTAGTTAGCCGACTACAACATGTTGTGAACTTACTGGATTTTCATAAATGTCACATTTGTGTGTGGGGTTTGTTTTGTGCGTTTGTGAATGATGTCTAAGTACATTCATTTAATTCCGCTTGATATTTAAGATAGTATAAGGCATCTTTATATGTTCAGTTGTGTATTGTAAAAGAAAAAAAAATCCATGCTTGATGTTCTTTTTCCATCTTTTTCCATCATTTGCCCTATAATTTGCCCTTATATATAAGAAGATTTCCTCCTCTGACTCGCTGCTCAGCTTTGATGTTCTCTGAAGGGGCGTGGCTCTGCAGCAACTCATTTACATAGACACTGAAATGGCACACTTGGTATAGGAGTAAATCAGAATGCATAATCTTTAAGATATTTCCGATGGATCCTCAACAGACACTTTCCATGGGAGTCCTGAGACCCATGTCAACTTGTTAAAGCAATAGTAAAATATTTTCAAACTGTTGTTTTTTTTTTTTTTTATCAGTTTGTTTCCATCTTATTCATGCATGTGTGCTGGCTGAGGAAGTTACTGAACAGAAGTTCACTGTAGTAAATTAGATTAGAACTGAGCTGTTCCAAATGAAATAAAATTTTACTTTATCTAAATGCCAAGCACTGAATGCCAGCTTGCAGTTAGGCCAAAACCACAAGTCATCTGGGTACAAAAAAATAGTTAGTGTGATTGCTCGAGCAATCTTCCTAAGTTGTATTTTTTATTATTATATTTATCTTTATTCCCCACATATTTGGCGCCGCTTCTACTCCTAGCACTTTTGAAATATCGACAATGCCCGATGTCTGGTGTGTTCGCAGATCCCATGTGGTCCTGGTGTTAAAATGATTGCAGTGGTGCCTGTCTTTCTTTTTCTCCATCAAAATGAATGGTCGAACATTCAGCATTTATGACCTTACTGTCCCCGCCAGCTGTACGGTGTTCTGAGCCGAACAACCTGCTCTTTGCATTTGATTGCAGACTTGCATCTCAAGTTCATAAATGAAAATGTGTTTCATTCGTGATCAGAGACAACGACACAAACAAACACAGAATGTCACGCCCTGACAGGGGTAAACAAGACCTGTTACAAAGCGCACCGAGCCAAGAGTGACTCAAACGAACAAACAAAATACAACACTACTTCAAACACCGGCATATGCCAATCCAAACAGAAAACTGCTGGCATAAGGACAGCGAGGAGAGCACATGAACGAGATTATTTGGTTTGAAACATTCAGATTTTTCATACCATGAAGAAGGTCATGGTACTCCCACCATGTATGGTGCCATACTGAATGTTGGTTTGGTCTGCCAGGTCATCGGGTGACTCGATGGGGACCTCCATCCTCTGCACGGTCAGAAACGCAGCCAGATTGGCAGTGTACGAGGAGATGATAATCAGAGTGAATGCCCACCTGAGCGGAAAAGAAATTGAGAGAGAAAAATATTTATGAAAGCATGAATGATTAGAAGGCAACACAATGTTGACCTTCATTATGCCTGACTATGTTATTATAATTAACATTTATAACATTTAACCTTCGCTACACTAAAACTCTGATTGGAAGGAATTAATTAAACGACACATGCTACACACACACACACACACACACACACAAACTAACCAGACTCCGCTAACACAGCGTGTAGACAGAGCTTTCGGCATGATTTCCGAGCCCTGCTGCATGAAGCCTCCCACTGGAAACCACAGACTGTTCCCCAGTGTGTACTGGTTCTCCAGCAGGTCCCGGCGTTCGCGCAAGCACGGGTGAGGGTTATACCACTCATAGGGGCTTAGCCTAGGATGCACACAGAGAATGTGATTTATATATGAATATATTGTTCTTTTCTTTATTCCCAAGCCACCCATGAGTAAACATAATGTTTAAAACAGAGCCGGAGTCTGGCAGGTCTCTTTTTTTCATCACTCTGTTATATAGCTGCCTGTTTTTTTTTTTTTGTTTTGTTTTGTTTTGTTTTTTTTACACAATGAGGGCATTTGATCGACAGTGCAAATGACTAGCCACAGACCGTTAATTTTGTGTGACAGATATATTCAGTTAGTTGTGGCTGGTTAAATGTGCAATAAATGTAAGATGGTCCACAGGCAGAGTGTCTGAGGCTGAGACTCGTGATTGACTGACTGGGGTTCACAGTAAAGCAAATGACTGGAAGCGTTTTAAAGTTCCTGTAGAATTCTATGTATTTTACATACATTATTTTACATACATTAGATATTAAATCATAGATATTCGATAACAGATATTAGATATAGCTGTGCTTGGCTCTGAGACACACCACACAAACAGTGTGCTGAGTGCTGGAGGTTATAAAACACATAAACAACTATCTCTGATTATGAGTCGGGGTATGTGTGAGCAAGTGTGGGTGGGTGTCTGTACCGGGCAGCGAGGAACAGCACGCAGCTGACAGCCAGGTAAGCCAACAGCATGAAAAGCCAAACGGCTGGAGAGAAAGGATCTAGGAATGAGAAATAGCCTGGCTTTCGCCCCTAAGACACAAGGGAGAGGAATAAACACAAATAAAAATGAAGCTCAAATACTGTGTATACTGTATATACATCTCAGCTAAGCGTGGTTCAGTGCACTAGTAAAGCAGTATATGCATAAGCTTAATCATACAACATTAAGTTCTGACCAAGTAGTATGATTTGAAGAGAAGCGTTCCATGATTGGTGATAATAGAGCATAACAGCACTGTGATGTATATGTATCACACTCACACTGATCTGATACTCGTAGTAATGAAAAGAGGGAAGAGCAGCTGTTTGCCAAACCCTTATTCACGGAAACCCTTCCAGCAAGAAAACACATCTGATAGCGTTATGTCAGACAGAACTTTGTCTTCTTAGTAATTGCTTCAAAGTCATTCCTAATTGCCTCTGAAACATTCCTCTTGGTTAATGCGAGCTACAACGCTAACCAGCTTCTAATGTAAGGCTACATCCAAAATCCCTCTCTAGCACCTGATCAAGGGCACTACTTGCTGTGTGGAACAAGTGATTGTACATCCTAATGTGTATTAAGTTTTTCATTTTAGTCTATGTCCAGTCAACCCTGAAAACCCAAATGTTAGCCTGTTAGCTTTATTTTTGCTGAAAATAAAGTAAATCTTAAAAGTGAATTAGTTTATTAGGACTGTCCAACACCTCCATGTTTTATTCTCCTCACCTTTTGACTATGTAGTACAGTATAGGCAAGAATTTAATCCTGCATTCATCCCTGTTAATTACGCTAACTGACGGACGCTAACTGTCGGTCACGTCACCAGCTCTGCCAGTCGTAGTGAGGTGCTTCCACCAGTCACAGAAAGATTTGTGTTGATGGAGCAACATAACTTTTGAAATAAATAAACAAACAAATCATAATCAGTTGATAACGAATGATGTTTGTAGAATAGTAGTATAAAAGGAATATTAAACTTTTGGTTGTGCTGTTGTACTGAATATCAGCATTCCTGTGATATTTTTAGCTCTTATCCCAAGGCTCCGTGCTGATATTCAGTACAACACCACTCCATCTTGTGTGATGCTGCGTAAACAATATATACTGTACAGTGAATACCATTTTCATGACAATTAAAGCACATTAATGAGCTTTAATGACAAAGCTGTCATATACTGTATAAACTCCATCTGTAATGTCACTGGCAAATCTGTTTACAGCTACACCGCAGATTTCCAGGTAGGCAGACCCGCGGCCACCCCCCTGTGTGGTTGCTAGGCGACACCACCGAGGAGGTAATCAGAAGAGATGCGTGACACCTGGGCACGCACCTATATACAGTACACCCCTAGATAGAGAATGTGGTATGTGGACATTTAGGTACTGTAGCACCAAGTACTGTATAGAGCGAGTCGGTCTGGCATAGGGACAAAGAGCATGTGAAAAAGAGAGAGGAGTATGTTGAAAAGAAAAAGAGTGTCTTGAAAAGAAGAGAGAAAAGAGCGTGTTGAGAAGAAAGGTGGAAAGAAGTGTATAAAAGATAAGAAAGTTGTGGTTAAAGAAACCTGAAACGGAAATGTTTAAATAAAATCTTTAAAAGCAAAGAAAGAAGTTGCGTTTAAAAACAGGTGAAAAAAGTGTTTAGAAGAAAAGGAACAAGGGGTCTTTCCAGAAAAGGTCTACCGCTCCTCCATCTCCCCCTGCGTCGGGCTCCTACTCACTACACACTGATCTTGGCTGCCACTAACATCTGCCATGCCGCCACACATAACAATCTCATAACCCATATCAACAGGAATGCCTGTTTATTCAAACAGGCATCGTCTGTATCCTAAGTAACACTGATTGTAGCCAACCATATGCTTATGTTTTATAGCCTATTTATCTTTTATCCGTTTCCTCTATACACCAACCTCCCAGGTGCACCTGCCTTTAGTAATCCACTTATACAGAGCTTCATTAGAAAGCAGTTAATAAGTTCCTTATTTAATAATGATACAATATCCTGTATCATTCTGTTGCAGTCATGGTTATTAAAGTGCAATAAATGATTTAAAACTCCATACATCAAAACCTTTTTACCTGGAAAATAATGAAGATGTAACAGGTGAGCCTGCCGAATGAGTCATGTGAAACCTGTACAAAGCTAAGCGCCTTAAAACTAAGGGATGCTCTGCACATCATCTTTGCCCAGCCATGCACATGGTAACACTGGCTGTGTAGTTTACACTGCATACACTGTGAAGGTTTTCAATATATTTATATATTTTGTTCATTTGTATTTTCTCTTACCTTTACAGTGTGTTCGATTTTAATAACTTATAACATCATAATTAAACATCTGATTAAAGAGTAAGAAACTTGATGACTATACTAATGGCACACATACGGTATGCAACACTTAAGCACACAATTATTTTAATTAAGTGACTTTAACAATTCATAAGAGTTTAATGGAAGTATTGAAATACATACAGCAAAAATGTCACCGGATTCATAGTAGCCAGCTGGTGCGTGTTTGAGTGAGCCTGGTTTTAGATATCAGCTGGTTAGAGAGACACTATTTATTATTATTATTATTATTATTATTATTATTATTATTATTATTATTATTATTAACAACTTAAGCGATCTGAAATCATTTCACTGTGCTGTAAAGTACATGTGACAAATAATTGATTATTATGATTATTGTTATTATTATAGATTATAAGATTGATGGGAACATCAGGGAAAGAAGGGAAGCACATGAATAGATGCACTCATCATGAATAGTCTCTGCGGTACATGCCTCAGAGGCAGTTTTATAATCTGGGGTTCCTTCAGTTGGTCAGCAAGATGATTTGGAAATAAAATAAGTCGACTGATGATCTATATAATTTTCACACATGAACTGGCCACCACATTGTGTGCTGTAATGAAAACTAAAGATGATTGAATGAAATCTTTGAGTATGAACCTAAGCCAGTCAGTGTATATTAATGAATTCATTGTAGCACTTTTATAGCACTTATAAAGCCTTAGAAGGATTACTTCTATAATAGTCCTACATATAAGCTTCATTCATACAGCACTCCTTTTGGAAATACTACATCAACATGCCTGCGTCAAAGGAATGTGTCTATTTATGGCTTTGCTTTTTCTCACCAGTAGAGGGAATATTTATCATCAGCAGAAACAGCTGAGTTAAAACAAGAGGCTCAGAGATTGTCTCTGATTGCCGGCACATAAATCTTTATATAACTTACTATATGAACTCGGTAAAGAATACTGATGCCCAGGGTCATGAAAGGTTTGGAGAAATCGATGACTTTCTCGCGCTCAGAGGTGATGGTGAAAGCAGCTACAGCTAAATCTGCCTTCTGCTCCAGATAAAGAGAAAGAAGGAGAGAACATTGGAAAGGTCAGTAGTGTGACGGGGGGGCATAAAAAATTAGATAAGTTAAATACAGAAACAAAATGTGTGTGTGTGTGTGTGTGTGTGTGTGTGTGTGTGTGTGTGTGTGTGTGTGTGTGTGTGTGTGTGTGTGTGTGTGTGTGTGTGTGTGTGTGTGGACTTACTCTGTTGATAAGTTCCCCCACCATGCCAGTCCAGGAACCGTTGGGCTCCGGAGCTCCATACAGACCGTCATCTACCAGTTTGATTCGAAAGGTGAACTTCAGAATGTCTGACAATTCCTTCAGCATGTCCACACAGAAGCCTTCATACTGCTCGTTCCCTTCTAGTTCCTGGTAATTCGCTTTCCTCATAACATACGGGTTCTCCTGTGTTCACACACACACAAAGCGAGTTAAATTAAAGAACCTTGAAACATGTAACGTACATTTACTTTTTTTTTTTTTTTTTTTTTTTTACACAGTTACTAGACCTCACCAGTATGGTCGTGACGATGAGGGTCTTGTTGGCCAAAGTTTCAGAGACATTGATGTCCAGACTGGTGGAGTTCATAACCAGGGTGTTGTTCGAATACCAAATACCAATCTAATACATAGACACAGAATAAAACTCCATTATCCAAAAAGCACTATTCTGTATAAAGATAAGAAGTGTATGTGGGAAGCAATCTGAATGTGAATGTGTGTTACCTGTTTGTGGCCTGATTTATGTTTCTCCAGGATATGCAGGGTGTAGTTGGTTCTCTGACCTTTGCTGTTAAACTCAACACGGCCTGTTAAACCATCATACTCCACCTGAGAGCACAGAGGGGAGAAAGAAAAGCCAAAAGCATTGGCAACAGTGAGATGAACTACATTTTATCACTCCCAGCTCCAGACGCCTCTTGTAGTAGATATAGTGTATTATTGAGTTCTGGTTTTAGGCAAGTTGGGAGCTGTGAGAAACCAAGAATGTGGACCATTTAGGCCTCCAGAGAAATGACTTACCCAAAACAGGCCTAAAGAAAGAAGAAAAACAACCAGCTATTTATATAGTGTAGGCACATTTTTACACAATTACTAGTTTGGGCTGCACTGTAATATATAAGCTCTGTTATCTCATTAGATCACATAAGTGATGCAAACTATGAAGGGAATCCATTATTTAAAAGGATAGTTCCGCTTTTTAAGTCTGGCTTAAATCAAAATTGAGGAACACATCCATAGGTCGTTATAAATGTTCATGTTCTGCACACTAACAATTAAGTTTGTTACTAAGTAATTAATTCTCTTTAAATCTTTTCTTTCCCCAGAAATATCTATATGAGAAGAGAAGAGAGTTAAATCTTTTAAATCTCTTACTAAATACACCGTAACGTTAAAGTCCCAGCTTAAGTCTGAAATGCTTTTTTGCACAGAAATGGGATTGTGGAATTTGACCCAAATACTTACATTATACTCTACTCGCATTCTGGGTGACAAACTTCATGGTCGGTGTGCAGAGCAGGAATATGCATAACAACCAAGACCTGACGTACTTACAGCACTAGGACAAAACGTCACACACTCCAAGATTTCATTGCCCGCCTTTTGCTTTGCTTATGACGCTCCTTGAAACCACACAATCACAATCTGAATCCTGGAATATGTCTGTGCCATCAGGGAAAGTACATTGATGTGATAACCTGGTCATTCAGTACATTCAGGCTATCAGTTGACTTCATTTTATTGCCACATAATATTGCTGAGGCCACTGAAGCAACCTCAGATCATAACACCAGAGGCTTGTATATTGGGCAGTATGTATGATGGGTGCATCGCTTCATGCACTTCCCTCCTTACCCTGATGCCCCCATCACTCTGGAATAAGGTCTCTCTGAACTCATCAGCCCACATGACCTTTTTCCATTGCTCCAATTTTTTTTTTTTACCATGCATCTTCATAAATCATTTAAGTGATTGAAGTTGCACAGTTCTTAACCAAACTACTTAGTGTTTTCAGTACTTGATGCAGGCAAATAATTTGACCCTTCTGAAGTGGTGACTTTTTTTTTTTTATTGTTTTTATTTATTAATTTCCTCCTTTCTGTCAAGTTTTTTTTTTTCAGAATTTTGTTTCCACCAAGACATGTGGCACAAGCTAAATGCATATATTCAAACTGCTTGCACACACATGGTAGGGAGGGATGTAATACACTCGGAGTATAGCGCTATCCACTCCTTCCGCTTGCATGAACTCACAGACGCCCATGATTGGCTAGCGTTGCCGTGATTGACGTGGGAGCGCCAGTGCCCATCATCCCCCCATACCCCCCCACCCCCCACACAACACCCCACCCCACTACGAGAGAGCTCAACCAATCAGCATTCAGAAGGCTCCACGGATACAGCGACAGCCAGGATTCAAACTTCAATCTTTGGTTAAAAGGCAAGCTTGTTATCACTGCGAGATTTGGGGTGGGAGGGGCTGGGGGCCTTTCACCTCACTTTTGATCTAAAGCAGGCTTAAAAAAAACCCAGAACCATCCTTTTAAGCATGCAACAAAAACACAGCAAGACATTGAACATGAATTGAAGCTTCAGCGTTTTGGCTTAGTTACACACAGATTACACTGGCACAAATGTAGTTTTAAAATGCCATAACTACAGTGCCATTAAATCAAAATACAATGACTGTGAAAATGCAACAGCAAACCCAGACACACATCATTAACTCGATACAGGAAGGCTCGGTCCGTATTAAACATCACATTCCTGATGGCTACAGAGCAACTCAGTCTGAGAGACCAAGGAACATAGACAGCCAGGAAATGTTTCAAACAGAAGCAAATATGAACCTCAGTTAATCTACTGACTCCCTGATTCCTGCTTATTTTCATCAAGGGTATTCATATGATGGAATCTTAGATACGCTGACTATATCGCATAGCAGTATTACTGTAAAAGCAGGCATAAAGAAATCAGCATTATTCAGAAAAAAGAATTAGTCCTTACTATAATAATAATAATAACAATAATAACATACACAAATAACTTCGCATTAAAGTCATTTAAATAACAGCCTGGAAATGTTCTGTTCCTGTTCCCTTTAATAGTCATGCATCGTGTTCCATCAGTAACCAGCATGTGATGTTTAATAAGCACCTACAGGCTCCATTTCGACTTAGTTGTAAATGTGTTTCTTGCATTTACTCTTTGTAAATGTATTTTGCACTTACAGGTCACCGAAACACTATTTTTAAATACGGCTTGAGGATTGCACAAAAACTACAATACACTCACTGTTTGGTTTTGTTTTTGAAATTACATACTCTGCAGCAAAAAAAAAAAAAGTAAAAAAAAAAAAAAAAACTTTCCTAGAACTACAGCCTGGGAACTAGAACTAGTTTTTTTTTCTGGTGGAAATGCTTCAGAAAGCCCTCAGTAGTAGAAACATGCCCGAAGGAAATCTGCACACACACACACACACACACACACACACACACACACACACACACACACACACACACACACACACACTAACCATGCGCAGGTAGTTCATAAGGCTGGTCCCATGTTGCCAGATCTGTGGGGAGGAGCAACTTAAGGGTTTCACTCCAATTTCCTGACTTCTGTTCAGCTCCTGGACAGCGCTCGCCACCACATGGACGGCATCGAACAGCAAAGCTGAAGACAGCTAAACACAGCAGGTAGAAAGAAGTTAAATGTGTATTTGCATGTTTCTACAGTATGTTTCATTTTGATAAGAATATAATTCTATGAAAGTTGTTGCATTTGGCTATTTTTAACAGTAGTATTAAAAACTAAACTTTCATTTTGGTTACTGAGGTTAATAGAAGGGCTGGATTTAGATGCAATTATAGCTTTAATTATCATCGTGTATGTCTCACCGCTGGTCCTGGGTATGGGTTAAGGTCACAGCCTTCTCTCCACGACAGGTTGAGGCTCCGGATAAATTCCAGGTAAAATGGATGAGTGGTGTTGAACATAGAGAAGCCAACGATGTTGGAGTGTTCATCAACCACATCATCCAACCACAGCAAAGGAAAGTCCTACATACACACAGAGACACACACAGAGCCATGACATAATCGCCTACAGTACATGTCCTGGTGTCTGTACTTAATCTTGCCATTTTAATTACACCGTTTTAAATAATGAACCAATGTATTATTTAATGTTGATTTACAGTACGTCTTCTTACTCAACACTCATCATTCATCGTTTATACCACTTTATCATGTGTACAATGTCGCAGGGGCCTGGAACCTATCCCAGGAGACTTAGGGCACGTGGCGGGGTACACACTGGATGGGGTGCCAATCTATCACAGGGCACACATGCATGCATACACACACTCACACACTCCAGGCAATTTTGGGAACACCAATTAGCCTAATCTGCATGTTTTGTGACTGTGGGAGGAAACCGGAGTACCCGGAGGAAACCTCCCAAGCACGGAAGAACATGCAAACTCCATGCACACAGACCCGAGGAGGGAATCAAACTCAGACCCTGGAGGTGCAAGGCAACAGTACAATAACTACTATACCACCATGGCCGCCTATGTCTTCTTATCAGAATTAATAAAAAAATAATAATAAATAAATATTTCGATTCAGTTGCACATTATACTAAAGGTGTTTCAATACCAGAGGCATTTCAATTACAAAATGAAGCTGATGAATGAATAACCATGCGCATAACCATCAACAATAAAAAACACAAATCCTTCTTACCATAGTGGTAAGAATGTACTTGTAAAATGCTGACGTCATCCCCAACTCAGACGCCTGGGACGGAAAAAAGAAAAAGAAGAGATTAAAGTGTAAAAAAAAAAAAAAAAGGAAGGTGAAACTAGAGAGAATCATTTCATCAGCAGGTTGAACTATACATATTCAGAGCTCTTCAAATCAACCAGAGTACAGGTACTTTTAAAGGGAACAGAACTGAATTACAGTAGCTGTAAATCAAAAAGGAGAGGGAGAGGGGGAGAGGCAGAGTGAAAAAAACAGAGAGGGAGACAGAAAATGACTGATACGAACAAAAGGAAGCCGTCACCGAGCTCCATTTAAATGCATTAGTTTTCAGTAGTACAGCCACCAGGGGACAACCCGATCCGTGCGGTGCAACTCAAACCCATATCATTTTGTCAAGTAGGTTTTTTTTTTTTGTGTGTGTGTGTGTGTGTGTGTGTGTGTGTGTGTGTGTGTGTGTGTGTGTGTGTGTGTGTGTGTGTGTGTGTGTTTGTGTGTGTGTGTGTATTGCTTATCATGATATACTGTAGCTTGCCAGCAAAACAGAAGCATTGCATTTCTTTTAAAAAGGAGAGTTTTATGATTTATCTATCTACAATTTAAAGGTGACACCAAAATGAAAAAGAAAATCTCTAAAATGATTTTTGTTACAAGTTTAAAGATTGCAGTTCAGCTGAGAAGTGTCTCTCACATATATGTACAGTATAAGAGACACAGATCAGCTACTGTATAACATTAAAACCTAAAACATTAAGCCCATAAAAAGCTCTAACCCCTGTGACACACTCTATCCACGAGACCTTTTGGGATGTGCTGTGGTGTCTGGAACCAGGACATTTGCAGAGGATTCCTGTAAGGCGGGGCTTCCACTGATCAGACTTATATGTTTGCCGCATTCCGGAATCCGAATTCCGTAATTACCGAATTCCGTGATCAAGTTGGGGAATTTGGAAACCTTTGGGGCCCCATGCGTGGCAGGCTGTGATGCTCTGAGTGTTCGGATATGTTTCTATCATAGCCAGTACTGACTTTTTTCAGCAATGTGTGTTATATTAGCTTTTGTGTTGAATCAGACCAGACAGGCTAGATTTAGCTCCCCACAGGCATAAACGAGCCTTTAGTGGCCATGATCCTGTCACCAGTTTACTGGTATATAATAAATAGTCAGTGTTAACGTTACGTCGTGTTAATGTTAAGGCTGATCTGTGTGTAATGATAAGGTTATATCTTCAGTGGAGAGCAAATTTGCCTCATCCCAACTCTTTGTTCCGAGTTCATTCCGGTCTTTTTCACAATAACTGCAACTTTTATTTGAAAACATAAACCAGCCAAAGGGTTTCCTTTTTGTTCTCGAGCTGATGTGATGGCATGGCATTAATTAGCTACGTTTATAATTATGTCCCCTCAATGCTAGTCAAACAAAGATTCCGTGTTTGTGTGTGTGTGTGGTGGGGAGGGGGGGGGTGGATGGGGGGGATGGGTTGTTGCTAAGTGTCTGTACCTTTTTCAGGATCAGGTATGACACAGAAGCATTAGCATCGATGATGATCGTAGCTATTTTATCATCACGGATCTCTTTGAGTAAAGACGTAGGATCGAGGTCATCATCCAGCATTCTGACAGACAGCGTTTCCCTGGAGATAAGAAAACGTCGCACCAGCTCCTCCAATCTCAGCAGACCTGTAAAGCAGGTGGGGTTAAAGATAGCACAAGGGAATGTGTGTGTGTGTGTGTGTGTGTGTGTGTGTGTGTTGTGTGTTTGTGTGCGCATGTGTGTGTGCATTAAATGTAAATAAGTGGCTGTCTTCTCATGGGAGTGTGTATGGAGAGAGAGAGAGAGAGAGAGAGAGAGAGAGGCAGTGAACCCGGTGCCAAACTTTAATTAGTTTGAGGGAGGAGAGAAATCAATGCACTCACTTACATGCTCTCATTCTCTCTCTCTCTCTCTCTCTCTCTCTCTCTCTCTCTCTCCCTAACTCCCCCAGCACTTCTTCATCCCCCTTTCCTGTATCTTCCTCTCACCCACTCACTGATTCCTGCAGCAAACCTTCCCAGATATATTCTCAGTGGATTTCACTGACTCTGTTTTTTGTGCATTAGTACTATTCATGCCATCTTTCAGCTTCTCTTTCTCTCTTTTCCCCGACAATGAAAACTGAAGGTGATGAACAGCAGAAAGTACAGTGACTAAATCCTAACAGTCAACAAAGCAAGTACTCTGAGGTCAGACTCCACTATTTGCAATCATTAGATTCTTGTCCAGAGAAATTCTGTCCTTATTTACTCATTATTACCTGCCCTCGTTCCATTAGCCAAATTCTGTTACGACGATGAAACCCTTTCTGGTTCGTCCCAAAGCCCTTCCATATATCACAATCAATCTATTGCTAGGTCGGGGCTAACATTCTTTCCTGTTTCTTGGACGTTTTGCTGACTAAAAAGGAAATAATTTATAATAGTTCCTGAATCGTTTGCTTTTTAGCTGAAGAACTGAATAATAAGCCTAAGAAGAGGTGTCTAAAAATAGCACACCTCCCTTAGTCACAATTCACCTATGAAAATAATAAAGGGCAATAACAATGTCACTGGATTATGGATTATAGGTTTACTAAAGGCTAAAGAGCAAGTGCAGCAAGAAAAAGAAAAAAGAAAAAAAAATTTATGGATTACTTGTTCTAATGCCTCCTACTGTTTTATCCTCGTACTTCAATTGTTGTTCTCAGAAACGTGCCTCAAAGGTCAGCTCTATTATTTCCTTACAATAACGCAAAACCTTCCATCAAACCTACAATCCCGGACAAAGTATTCCCACAGTCTTTACGGAATAACTTCATATACAATTTCACAGGCGCGTGTGTCCGAGAGGTGGCCATCTTGTGGTCAGACTCGGCGCTGTTAAATCGGATGTATAATGGCTCCCCTCTCGTGCGCCCGTCCGCACTAACAGATGCAGCCAGACAGAGAGATCAAATCGAGTGTGCAGAATCAGAGGTGATCACGAGCGTGTCCAATCAGAGGGCAGAATAATGACTGGGTTGTAATGAGAAATAAATGAACATATTCTCATTAATTAACAACTGTGCATCTCTCTCTCACACATACGGAATCACACACAAAACCAATATATACACAGCACAAAGCGGATGTGTCGAGCAAGGTCCGCTGGCCTGTCTCTCCATCTCCTGCCACCATTTTAAATGAGCTTGATGAGTGGCAAGTTGCACCTACTCTGCTGCCATGGCAACCACAGTGCAGCCAACTAGGTCAGAGCCAAGCCGTGTGAATTGACGATCTCGCACATGCTCACACTTGCTTAACTGTATATACTGTGTGTATATATATATATATATATATATATATATATATATATAAAAATGCACTTAATGTACATATTTCCAGGCTGGTACACAACACAGAGTGATATTTAATCAGAGTGGAAGGCGATACACTCCTGCGCAGAGACGTTCCTCTACTGTGAAGGGATGGATGGATGGAATATATGACCGAGCTTTCAGGATTCATTCCTAAGTCCTATATTCATACTGATTCATTTATGGATACTGAGTTAAAGTTAATTAAGGAACATCGTATATTGTATCACATTAATTATTCAGGCCAGAATCTTGAGAGTCTGTACTCGCTTTACATAAAATATTTTTCAAAAGCTGAGTAGCCATACAATCCCTGCGGTGACTCATTTGGAAAGGCACTTTGACATGTGTGGAGCTCCTGGGCAGGTCATACACACTGATGGCGAGAGCAAAGATCAAAGACTCACACTCGGCCTTGGCACAGACCAGACTGGCTGATGGGTAGCTGAAAGAGCGTAGGATGGCGCCCACGGCCAAGCTCAGATCCTCGTTGCTAGGATACAATGTGACGGACGCGAAACGCAGGTA
>JAAGKR010011461.1:0-19334 GCA_011419295.1 Clarias macrocephalus
TCCATTTTCCTTCTATGCTGACAAGTGCTCCAGTCCCTACTGCAGTTTGGAGTAACATCCTGATCCAGGGGGAGTCTGTGTTGTACCAAATACCTTCCACTTCTTAATAATAGACTTCACTGTGCTTTTAAGCAGTGACAAAGCCTTTGAAATATTTTTGTGTCCACTTTATCCCAAAGATCTTCCGACAGTACCTTGCCTTCTGACAGTACCTAGCATTGTTTGCTTCAGTTGCATTATCAGGGACTGAAGTGCTCCAGCTTTTCATGCTGAGCTAATAAAAAAGATCACTGTTGAAAGTTAAAACAATTACTGTGTCTATCTTCATTACAGGCTGAAAAACAAAATGTGTTTTATTTTAAGGGGAGTGATTCTTTTCTATACTCTCTTTAGGTATCCACCCCACTTTCCCTAAACATACTGTAGGCACCAAAGCCTACATGTGTTTCCTATTATTAAAACCAGCAGAATTTAAAGACGAGTCCAGCTTTAGTACACGTGATAACTGTCGGCACGGGTGCAGACACACGGGTGCAGCGAACAGGTACAAGAGACACGGTTGCACTGGAAATGGGCCTAATCTTCAACGCCAACTCCTGCTCCGACTATTTCAACCTTATCTCCTTCTTAGTTTCCAGCACCAAGGTTTGGAACTGTAACTGCTGAGCTTTACAGTACATTGCTCTTGACTTAACTCCAAGTCCAGTTGTTGTAAGTGTAATGTGAGTGTGGGCTCCTCTTTATGTGAACTCCAAGTTCCTTGGATTCAGCCAAATCACCTGGATCACCCAAATTTGGTGCAGCACCTGCCTCGGAATGTTCAAGAATAATGTGCTGTTTGAGCAGCTCACCCTTGTGCTGGATAACTTAAATGCATCCCTGAGCCAGAGTGTACGTAGTTCCTCAGTGTAGTTCACAGATAAATGACTACATAAATAATACAGATAACAAACCTCTGTTCTTGTGTGCCAACCAGACCAACACCATCTGTGTTTCTGCCCAAGAATATGTGGAATGTAAGGATGTGTATATAGACTAATCTGGTCCTGCTCAAGTGCGAGTCCTCTGTGTGGATGCATTCATAAATAAACTTGCACTTATTTATTGGTCATTGCTTGAGTTAAAGTTTTCACTGCTCTTTTAGCTCTATCAGATGTGTATTCTTCTAAAAGTGCTTCTATGACTGGTCTTGAATGTGGGTTTTGACAGGCAGCTGCTCTCTCCCCAGTACTGCGGACCATACAGGCCTACTTTCACCCATACTGTTATCGACTGTCAGTGTAATAGCTCTCATTCTCAGAACTAACTATTATATAATAATTATCAATTCTACTATTCAGTAGCCACACTAATATTATTGGATAACCTAATGGTGATTACTACCCAAAATCTTTGTCCATTTTGTGCTTGGGTAAATACAAATGGTGACTGTGTGTGTGTATGTGTATAAAACAAAGCAAACATAAGAATTTTTATCCTATACGCATTTTAGTAAGATTTTATGAATTTCTTTCTGACAAAAAAAAAAAAAAACAATGAAAGGATCTTTAAATAGAATGTACATTTTACACATAAAATTTGTCAATTTTGCATAGTAGGTTCCCTTCAAACAGTTAAATCATAGTAAACAAATATTATTAGATATGTTATTTTATTCTACAGTGTTCTTTCCAATGGATGTTAAACAGTGTTTTATATTTTCTCTTCAGAGAAACCCAAACATAATGGCAACAAGAGAGTCCAGTATTGAACAAAAGACTGACCTTCACCACTACTCAGTGTGTGAAAAGAGTTGTTTGAATCAGAGCATGCTCCAAACACACCTGTGTATTTCTCAATTGGATCATCTCCAGGATCACCAGAGTGTTAAAACAGGAGAGAAGCCATTTATATGCTTACAGTGTGGGAGCAGATTTACTTACAAGGGTGCACTTAAAAAACATCAGCTTATTCACACTGGAGAGAAGCCATTTATCTGCTTAGAGTGTGGAAAAAGCTTCAGTCAACAGTACACTCTGAAACAACACCAGCTTATTCACACTGGAGAGAAACCTTTTATCTGCTTACAGTGTGGGAGCAGATTTACTTATAAGAATAATCTTAAGGTACATCAGGGCGTTCACACTGGAGATAAACCGTTTCAATGCTCACACTGCGGGAAGAGTTTTAGTAAAGAGGTTATACTCCAACACCACCAGCGCATTCACACAGGAGAGAAACCGTATCACTGTTCAGAGTGCGGAAAGAGCTTTAATCGACAGGATGCTCTCTATAATCACCAGCGCATTCACACCGGAGAGAAGCCGTATCACTGCTCAGAGTGTGGGAAGAGTTTCACGCGACTGACTCATTTCCACGAACACCAAAATATTCACACAGGAGAGAAGCCGTATCACTGCGCACAGTGTGTGAGGAGCTTTAGTAGACAGGATACTCTTCGGCAACATCAGCGGATTCACACAGGAGAGAAACCGTATCTCTGCTCCGAGTGTGGAAAGAGCTTCACTCAGCAGAATTCTCTCAGGCAACACCAGCGCATTCATACTGGAGAGAGACCGTTTATATGCTTACAGTGTGGGAGCAGATTTACTTACAAGAGTACTCTCAAGGCACATCAGCGTATTCACACAGGGGAGAAACCGTATCAGTGCTCCCACTGTGGGAAGAGCTTTAGTAAACAGGTTACACTCCAACAACATCAACGCATTCACACTGGAGAGAAACCTTATCACTGCTCAGAGTGTGGGAAGAGCTTCCGTCAGCAGAAGACTCTCCAGCACCACGAGCGCATTCACACTGGGGAAAAACCATATGACTGCTCAGAGTGTGGAAAGAGTTTCAGTCGACAGGATGCTCTCCATAATCACCAACGCATTCACACTGGAGAGAAGCCGTATCACTGCTCGGTGTGTGGGAAGAGCTTCACGCAACTGACTCATTTCCATGAACACCAAAACATTCACACAGGAGAGAAGCCGTATCACTGCGAACAATGCGGAAAGAGGTTCGGTCAGCAGAACACTCTCCGGAAACACCAGCGGATTCACAAAGGAGAGAAACCGTATCTCTGCTCACATTGTGGAAAGAGTTTTAATCGCCAGGATGCTCTCCGGAAACACCAGCGAGTTCATACAGGAGAGAAGCCGTATCACTGCTCACAATGCGGAAAGAGTTTTAATCGACAGGATGCTCTCCGGAAACACCAGCGCATTCACACTGGAGAGAAACCATTTATCTGCTCACAGTGTGGAAGCAAGTTTACACAAAATAGTCATCTCAAAGCACATCAGCGCATTCACACTGGAGAGAAGCCGTATCAGTGCCCCCAGTGCGGAAAGAGTTTTAATCGACAGGACGCTCTCCAGCTACATCAGCGGATTCACACCGGAGACAAACCGTATCATTGCTCACAGTGTGTGAAAGGTTTTAGTAGTCAGGATAGTCTCCGGAAACACCAACGCATTCACACAGGAGCGAAGCCGTTTATCTGCTTACAGTGTGGAAGCAAATTTACCCAGAAAAGTAATCTCAAATCACATCAGCGCATTCACACTGGAGAAAAACCCTATCAGTGCTCACAGTGTGGAAAGAGTTTTAATCGACAGGACACTCTCCGAAAACACCAGTGCATTCACACTGAAAGCGAGACATATCACTGAAGAAAGAGCTTTACTCAAGCAAATATTATACCATATTGTCAATAATTTGTGCATCTCTTTGTAAACATGTAGATGGAAATTCACTTCTGGAATCCTGGGTCTTCTTTCTTTTTATTTAATTTATGAAAATATGTATCTATATTATATAATGGATATGAACATTTATGTGGTGTTAATTCATTAGAAATCCTGGTAGATGGCCAGGATAGAAGTGCTTCAGTCACAAAATGAAAAAATGAACTGATGTTTATTTAGTCATTCCTGATCTCACCTAGGAAAAGTTGCACATAAAGTTCTAATCCGTAACAACTCTTTTGCAGAGACCCATAGGAAATCACACATTTTTATTCTAAAGAATCACTATTAAAATCATCGTCCGCATTAAGTCTGTTGTCTCCAACACTGCTATTGCTTTTGACCTGAAATTTTTGTCACCACCACAATGATGAATAAACAATCCATACATCCATTGTAGATTAGTTTATTAAAATCATGTAAATCTTGCATTCTAACAGCACAATGAAACCAATAAGGAAAATAACTGGAGGTAAGAAGAAGCCTGGTCCAGTGTCTATACCTTTTCATACTCTCAATCAGTCCTCCATGATATGTTAACGCCAGGTGTGAATGGGGGCAGAGAATGCTTTTCAGGTCTGTGTGTTGAGATGTGTACGCGTGAAAGGAAACATGGTTGTATTCTATCTGAACAATTTTTAAAATCCCAGTCAGTAAGCAGATCCTGTCATGTAAAGCTGAGTCCAAAACAAGCAAAGTCAAATGACAAAAAGTGTCTCAAGATATTCTGATTATAATGAAACAGAAATACATTATAAGAATGTGTGCGATTTGAAAAAATTTAGGCAGTACACAGAGGAAATAATCAGGTATTATCTGGTTTTATGATTGGGATCACAGTGTTTTTAATGCATCTATAGTCCATCTAAAACAGTTTAGACTTCACATAACGTAAAGACCAAGTGTTAATTAACAGGATGCGAATACTGCAAGTCACAGTAAACCTACTAGCACTCCATATTATAGGGAAACACTCAACTGACCAGTATGAGGAATGTCCTGAGAAAGAGACAATAGAACATGTACTAACCAAGTGCAGGAAGTACAAGCAAGAAAGAGGAGAGATGATGGCTCAACTAAGGGAATTGGGAAAGTTAAAGGACACTGAAAAGTATCCTAGAGAATGGATGAAGAGGCCAAAGAAGAAAGTATTTGATGGGTTTCTTAAGGATGACGAAAGGAAAAAAGGATATAGATTGAAAGAAAAATAGGGAGATCATGACCAGAAGGGGGCGGTAATGGAACATTATAGATGGCAACCACTGGTAAACACCAAGTAGAAGAAGCAGTAATAGCAAACAGATACGTGCACTTCCTGAGGTCCAGGTAAGTTATATTTTTTCCACCCTAATGATATGACCTTGCAAAAAATCTTCAAATAATCTAACAAACAAAAATAAGCAACTAGAACTAAAGTTTTACTGATTTTTTTTAAAGGCCCAGGTTGACCAGGCTGTAACCAGGATAGTTTATCCTTTCAATAATATGATCTCTACTGAAAAAGGAGATTTCAGGATTGCTAGCTGTTTGTCTCTGTGGCAGTCCAACCTCAGACTGATCAAGGGTTTGAAAAATACAAAATTTCTCTTCTAGGACTGCTTCAAGATGGGAATATTCTAATCTGAAAATCATGAAACTACTATTAATCATAATAATCACAGTGAATTCTGGTAATAAATAATTACATTAATTTAATGAATATAAAAAATATACAAGAAACAAACTAGCTGTTTTTTGGGGAACATAACATTGCTGAACCTAGATCATAACACTTTAGCACTTTATCTGCTCTGTTCTTACCCTGATGCCCCCCTCCAATCACGTTTATTCCTCCAAGATGATGGGTCACCACTAGTTTCTCCTCAGTTGTTTTCTTTGCAAAAAGTTGACCCTGTGTGTGTGTGTGTGTGTGTGTGTGTGTGTGTGTGTGTGTGTGTGTGTGTGTGTGTGTATTAGTTTTTTTTTCTTTACTGTCAAACATTAAATCAGAGTGAACATTTTCTGTTTTAGAACAATAAATACATTTTTGCATTTGTTAAATGTCAGAATCGAGCGAGGGATAATTTGTATGTATTTTTTAATAACTTTTATTAAAGTCAGAAGTATACATACAAAAAGTTTGTGTCTTTAACTCCAGATGATTTCATTCTGAGCTTAAGAAACTTCTGATTGATTGATTTGAATTGATTCTGTTTGAGTTAATTGGTGGCACACCTCAAACACAGAGCCTCTTTCTTTGACATCATGGGAAAATCAAGAGAAATCAACCAAGACATCAGGAAAAGAATTGTGGACCTCCGCGAGTGTGGGTTATCCTTGGGTGCAATTTCCAGATGCCTGAAGGTCCCGCGTTCATCCATTTAGACAACAATACACAAGTATAAAAAAACATTAGAATGTACAACTATCATACCATACGGGACAAAAATCACAATTTCTGGAGATCTGTCCTGTGGTCAAAACAAAAATTTAACTGTTTGTCCCAATTGATAAACGGTATATTTGGAGGAAAAAGGGTGAAACTTTGAAGCCTTAGAACACAATCCCAATTGTGAAGTATGGGGGTTGTAGTATAGTGTTGTCGGGCTGCTTTGCTGCAAAAAGGATTGGTGCACTTTACAATAGATGGGATTATGAGAAAATAAAATTATGTGGATATATTGAAGCAACATCTGAAGACATCAGCCAGGAAGTTAAAGCTTGGGCACAAATGGGTCTTTGGAATTTGCTACAATGTGGTTTAAGGACAACAATGTCAAGGTATTGGAGCGGCCATCACGAAGCCCTGATCTCAATCCCATAGAAAATTTGTGGGTGGAACTGAAAATTCACAATTCTACATGTGAATGTATGTAAATTTTTGACGGATGAAAGTAATAATAAATATGTTAATATTTATTGGTCTAAAACAGAAAAAGTTATACTTTATGTATATGTAAGATGTCATTACTGTGTATGGGATTAATATTTGTTATATGTAAGAATATTAATCCTATACACAGTAATGCCATTATCATCTTCTTCTAGGCATCCTTTAAACAGTTTGCTTATATTAAACACACAGTTATTATTAGATACATTATTCGATTTAAACTGACATGGAAGTGTAATTGTTTCCATTTTTCATGTGACCTGAATTTTATATTTCTCTCCAGAGATAAACCAAACGTAATGGCAACAGAAGAATACAGTATTGAACAAAAGACTGACCTTCACTGGTGCTCAGTTTGTGAAAAGAGTTTTATGAACCAGAACATGCTCAGAACACACCTGTGTATTTCGCAATTGAATAATCTCCAGGATCACCAAAGCATTAAAACAGGAGAGAAGCCATTTACCTGCTTACAGTGTGGGAGCACATTTACTTACAAAAGTAATCTCAAAGCACACCAGCGCATTCACACGGGAGAGAAGCCGTATCAGTGCTCGCAGTGTGGAAAGAGTTTCCGTCATCAGGATACTCTCCAGAAACACCAGCTCGTTCACACTGGAGAGAAACCGTATTACTGCTCCCAATGCGGAAAGAGCTTCCGTCATCAGAATACTTTCCAGCAACACCAGCGCATTCACACTGGAGAGAAACCTTATCACTGCTCAGTGTGCGTGAGGAGTTTTAGTAGACAGGATACTCTGCGGAATCACCAGCGCATTCACACAGGAGAGAAACCGTATCAGTGCTCACAGTGCGGAAAGAGCTTCCGTCATCAGAACACTCTCCAGCAACACCAACGCATTCACACCGGAGAGAAGCCGTATCACTGCTCACAGTGCGGAAAAAGGTTCAGTCAACTGTACGCTCTGACACACCACAAGTTTATTCACAATGTAGCAAAGCCGTTTATCTGTTCTGCGTGTGGGAGCAGATTTACTTATAAGGGTAATCTCAAAGCACACCAGCGCATTCACACAGGAGAGAAACCGTATCCGTGCTCGCAGTGTGGAAAGAGTTTTAATCGACCAAACGCTCTCCAAAACCACCAATGCAGTCACACTAAAAAGGAGACACATCACTGATAAAAGTGCTTTACTCAATCGCATACCATGTAGTCAAAAGTGTTTGCACTCCTGAACATTTTATTCTTTCTTTGAACATATAGATGGAACTGGGTCTTCTTTCTTTTAATTTTCTCTTGAAAATAGATATGTATTTTATATATGATATATGTGGTAGTTAATTCATTTGATTTAGAATAGATTTGTATGTATGGTTATATTCTATTTGTGTCTCTTAGTGCTTTAATCACAAATTCTAAAATGAATCAATCCTGAACTCTTTAGCAAGTAAAAAGTTGCTTGGTTATGGTGAATGAACCTGAGTTACACAAATGTCTAATCTGTAACAAATCTTAATTAGCAGTGGCACAAAGGACTTTTAATGCCACATAGTTTTATTATAAAAAATAAAGATTCCCTTAGAATCATTGAGTTCTTCAGTTCCTCAAAAGTGGGTCTCTAAATCCACTCCTCCAAATTTTAAGTCTATTATTTCCAACACTGCTATTGACCTTAAATTTTGTCTCCACTACAATGACGAATAAACAATTCATACACCGATTTTGGTTTCTAAATCGTTATTTCTTCTATTAAAATTTCCCATACTAACAGCACAATGAATCCAACAAGGGTACTCTATAACTGAACTTATAATACCCATTTAAAAAATACATAATTTTGTTGCAAATTGAATTTTTTTACACTGTCCTGGGTAAATGTAGCAATAAAGTCAGCTGATGAGCAATCTGTCCAGTGTTTTTCCCCTGATGACACGGCCATATTCCAGGACTTAGATTGTGATAGAGTGGTTCTGGGAGCATGAGGAACTCTTTTCACACATGAATTGAACTAAATAATATGCAACTTTTTTTTTTTTTTGCCCAGGCAGTGTATTGGAAAAGTACAGTAAATATCTGTATATGATGGAAACAAGCAGGTCATGATTATTAATAGACCTTTTTTTTCATACCAGAAAAAACTAAGAGTGTATTATTGATCTATAGTCTACAGTCACTGGCTGGATGAGCAAAAGAAACTGGTAATAACTACTTTGATGTAAAAAAAAACGTGTTTGATTGGAAATGTAATAAATATGCATAATGCATTATCGATAATAACATTGTTAATGGGTAAATTTAAAATAACCTCCCCAATACGTGTTGTTGTTACATATTCTAAAAAAGGCATCTACTCTATTTAAAGATTTGATTTTGGCTTGATTGCCTGTTTTTTATTCACTCACCACTTACAATCCCTGCAGTCACCCAGGATATGTAAATGCCAGGTGGAAACTGTCCAGGGAGCCAGACCCAAGGCTTGAGGCTTGCAAGTATGGAAGGAAACATGGGTGTTAACATTCTAGCTGAACTATCTCTTAAATCACAGTAAGTAAGCAGAGTTCAAAACTCATAGCGACTATATGGACACATAATCACATTTATACATCAACAGGTTTAATAGAGAGTGATCCCTTCCTTGTTATATTTATTGTTTCCTTTGTCCTGCCAATCTACCAAATTTCAATTGAGTAGGCAGCAGAACTATACCCCTAATAAACATATGGAAGAAGAGAAACCAGCAAGAGAAATGTGCAGCTGCTGAGTTCTAAGTAGTTTGTATATTTTCTTCCTAATGATATAAATGTGCAAAAGAAACAACCTAGTTGGCTATCAAACAAATAAATAATATTAATATAATTTAGGATATGATTTCTCTCCTGTGTGAAGGTGCTGCTGGAGATAGATCCTTATGCTGGGCTTCTAACCAAGTACAACCAATCAAATCCCTTTTTGGGGGGGGGCATTATTGAAGAAGCAGATAGGTCTTTAGTTGTTTAAAGATTGCCAGTAACTTGGCAGTACGGACATCTAGAGGAAGTTCATTACACCACTTAGGTGCCAGAACAGAAAAATTTTTCAGAGATGGTGGAACCAGCCAATTACTGGATTGGTGGGAATGTGGTGCAGTGTGGGGTGTGATTAGAGCTGAGAGGTACGTGGGTGCTGGGCTGTTTTTTTTAGCTTTTGTAGACAACCATCCGGGGTTTTGAATTTGAAGTGAGAAGCTACAGGAAGCCAGTGCAGGGAGCGGAAAAGTGGGTGGTGTTAGGAAGGTTAAAAATGAGACATGCAGCTGCATTCTGGATCAGCTGCAGATGAAAAATGGTGGACAGTGGCAGACCTACCAGATGTGTGTTAGTAGTAGTAGTCCAGTCTTGAAATAACAAGGGACTGAACAAGCATCTAAGTAGCCTGTCTAGAAATAAATGGGCAAATCCCTCTGATGTTGTAAAGAAGAAATCGAAAAGAGCAAGTTGGCATTGGTTGGGGAAAATGAAAATTGATTGTCCAGAATTACCCCAAGATTGCAGGCAGTCACTGAAGGAGTTGTCTGATTGTTGTCTAGGGAGACCACAAGGTCTTGATGGAAATAAATAACCTGGGATGAACAGCAGACGTTTAGCTGATGAGCTGTCATCCAGGATGAGATGTCTTCCAGACATTCTGAGATCTGGGTGAAAACCTGAGTGTCTGAGGGAGGAAAGGAGATAATTAGTTGTGTGTCATCTGCATAGGAATTGTACAAAAAGCTGTGCGGGTATATGACCTCACTAAAAGACCAGGTATAGAGAAAGAACAGAAGAGGATCAAGTACTGAGCCTTGTGACCCAAACCAGTAGAGTCTGCATGGAGCAGATGTGGATGTCACGTCATATGACCAATCTTCTATTTAGGAAGCAAACCATTGCAATGCTAGACTACATATTCAAAGGCTTGTAAGGATAGACAAGGGATTCTTGTGGTTCACCGTGTCAAATGCACCTGAGAGGTCCAGGAGGAAGAAAACAGATGACAGATTAGCTGATCTTATACAACTTTGTTTGCAGTATTTCATATAGTGGGTCATGATGGCATACTGATTTTGCCTTTGGAAGAATAAGAGTCAGCACTGGCAACCACAAGTCTACACAATCAACAATCATTCTCATACATCAGGGCCTATCTCTGACACTGTCGTCTGGTATGGAGGACACCAATCACCCACTGAAATAGCAACAAGCTTCTCTACTTCTCTAATATGTTTTACATTTACAGTTACATACTCCTAGTATAATGTTACAAAGAAATCTCTGTTCCTTTCAACCTGACTTGCAGCAATTCCTTGAAAACATTATAGCATAAAAAAAGCTGTCTTTAACCAGGACACTTAGGAATAGGTATTTTAAGTTAAGACTGAAACACTGGACCAGGTTTCTTCTCACCTCCATTTTTTCCCTACTGGGTGGTTTTATTTTGTTGTTAGAATGGAAGATTTACATGCTTTTAATACAATAAATAAAGCTTTAGAAACAAAAATGGGCATACAATTTTTTTATTTCTCATTGTGGTGTTTACAAAAAATTCAGGTTGATAGCAATAGCAGCATAGAATAAAACAGACTTAAAATTGGGAAAACGTGCAGTTATCCACTTCTGAGGAAGCGATGAAACTTGATTCTGAGAAAATCAGGATTTTTTTAAAATAATAAAAATGTGCAGTTTTATAAGTCCTGTGACGTTGCAAAATAAGACTCATAACCAAGCTACTTTTTGTAGGGAGATCAGGAATGAACATGAAGCACTGAGACATGCATAAAAACAAGACTATCTACCATGAAAATGTTCACATATCAAATATGATAGTATAGACATATCTATATTCATAAATTAAATAAAAAGCAAGAAGACCCATGAGTGGGCTTCCGTCTATATGTTCACAGAGAGAATGTAGTGGACAGGGGTGCAAAACTTTTGACTACTTGGTTGAGTAAAGCTATTTCTTCAGTGAAAAGTCTCCTTTTCAAAGTGCTTCCTGTTTGAAGAAAACTCTTTCCACACTACGAGCATTGATGCGGTTTCTCTCCAGTGTGAATACGCTGGTGTTTTCTGAGCGCATCCCGTCTACTAAAACATTTTCCACATTGTTCGCAGTGATGCGGCTTCTCTCCTGTGTGAATATTTTGGTGTTCGTGGAAATGACTCAGTCGTGTGAAACTCTTCCCACACTCCGAGCAGTGATACGGCTTCTCTCCAGTGTGAATGCGCTGGTGATTATGGAGAACTTCCTGTCGATTGAAGCTCTTCCCGCACTCGGAGCAGTGAAATGGCTTCTCTCCGGTGTGAATGAGCTGATGTTTTTTAAGCGCACTCTTATAATTAAACCTGCTCCCACACTGTAAGCAGATAAACGGCTTCTCTCCAGTGTGAATGAGCTGGTGTTTTTTAAGCGCACTCTTGTAAGTAAACCTGCTCCCACACTCTAAGCAGATGAACGGCTTCTCTCCAGTGTGAATGCGCTGGTGTTGTTTTAGAGTGTAATGTTGACCGAAGCTCTTGCCACACTGTGAGCAGCGATACGGCTTTTCTCCTGTGTGAATGCGCAGGTGTTGCCAGAGATTATTCTGCTGAGGGAACCTCTTCCCACAGTGGGAGCACTGATACGGTTTCTCTCCGGTGTGAAGGCGCTGATGTGCTTTGAGATTACCCTTGTAGGTAAATCGGTTCCCACACTGTAAGCAGATAAACGGCTTCTCTCCTGTGTGGATGCGCATGTGCTGCTGGAGATTATTCGGCTGACTGAAGCTTTTTTCGCACTGTGAGCAGTAATACGGTTTTTCTCCGGTGTGAATGCGCTGGTGTTGCTGGAGAGCATTTTGCTGACGGAAGCTCTTTTTACACTGCGAGCACTGATACGGCTTCTCTCCTGTGTGAATGCGCTGGTGCGCTTTGAGATTACTCTTGTAAGTAAACCTGCTCCCACACTGTAAGCAGATAAACAGCTTCTCTCTTGTTTTAACACTCTTGTGATTCTGGAGATGATCATACTGGGAAACACACAGGTGTGTTTGGAGCATGTTCCCATTCATAAAACTCTTTTCACAAACTGAGCAGTAGTGAAGGTCAGTCTTTTGTTCGATACTGGACTCACTTGTAGCCATTATGTTTGTTCTGGAGAGAAAATATAAAATTCAGTCATATGAAAATGCAAATAAAAACACTTTGTAACCTTGGTTGAAAAGAATGCTGTAGAATATAAGAATGTATCTAATAGTAATCATGTTTAATATAACAGAAGTGATTGAACTCATTTTAAAGTGGAACTTACCTGTTCTATTAAAAAACTATTTAATTCATTTTAAACCTTGGTCTAAAAGAAATGCTTAAAATTTCACGCTTAACCTAAACTCATTCGATTTATATCTGTGAAGGTACAATATTCTTACATTTCCTTTGTTATAATCAATTTCAAATTTATACACAGCCATACACAGTACGATGTGCAGTGAAATGCTTACACGACTGCCCATGGCCTAAAAGAAGGAAGGGTTTCTGTGAGAAATCAATTGCACATTGTACAAGTAATAATAATAATAAAAGTCATTCAAATAAATAAATAAGAATATGAAATAATATTAAAAATATACAAATATAAAAACCAATGAGCTGAAACTTAAACAGGGAGCTGAGTGCAGGCGATGCACTTATCTGAGTGCACCACCCTCTTCAAACAGGTTGTGATGTTTCCCACCAGGATGCTCTCTGTGGTGTAGGAGTAAAAGTTCCAAGCACCTTGGAGAGCAGTCTAAAGTCTTTCAAGCGTCTAGAGATGATGCCTGGCCTTTTTCACCACAGTGTTGGTGTGACAGGACCATGACACATGCTGCATGATGTGAACACCGAGGTACCAGAAGCTGTTGTTGATGATGGGGGTCTGGTAGTTCCTCTTCTGCTTTGTACTGAAATCCATTATTAACTCTTTTGTCTTGCTTATGTTCAGGAGGAGGTTGTTCCTCTTGCACCAGTTCTCGAGTTTTTTTTTTTTTTACCTCTTAAAAAACACTCTTTTTCTTACCCCAGGTCTTACGTCTCATTGTTAGTGATCAGGCCCACCACAACGGTGGAGCTGTTAGTGGCCACCCCACACTCCACAAATCTGGCCTTTATGGAAAAGTGGCACGAAGAAAACAGTTTGCCGTTTGCGACAAGCCATATGGAACTGCAAACTGGATCTCACCAGCTCCTCCAGAGTTACCATGGGCTTCTTGGCTGCTTGTCTTGGTAGGTTTGCATTTGTGGCATATTCTTTCCCTTTTTGGATGATGGTTTGAACAGTGCGCCATAAGATGTTTAAAGCCTGGGACATTTTTTTTACAACCTAACCCTGCTTTACACTTTACACTATTAAGGCAATAAGTTCCACTGGATCCACTGGGTATCAGAGTAAAGGGGGCTGAATACAAATGCATGTCACACTTTAAAAAATTTTATTTGTATGAGAAATTTAAAACCATTCATCCTTTTCCCTTCATTTTACTATTATGTGCCACTTTTTGTTGATCGCATCAAATAAAATCCCAACATTTACATTTTTTATTTGACAAAATGTGGAAAAGTTCAAGGTCTATGAATACTTTTGCAAGGCACTGCTTACAAACCTCTTGGATAAAAAAAAAAACTCAGTGAAAAAAACAAAACAAAACAGTGATTAATGTGGTTCAGCGGGAGAAGTTATTAAACCCTAACTGATGCAGTGAGGAGCTTCACATTTCTTAAACAACCATGTCAGAACCCATATCCTATGGTCATGGCAAAGATGTTACCTGTGGTGAACCAGGTGAACTATCATTGCTGAGGAAGAAAAGTGGTCGCAAAAAACATTGACTGTGATGAGACATCACTTAAACACCATTCCAACACTTAGCATTTCCACATGCACAGTGCGAAGAGAACTCAAGGGACTAAACAGCTGTGTAGCCTTAAGAAAGCCACTTATCAGTGAGGATAATCTTTAAAAAAGGCTTCAATTTGCTAGGGGCACAAAGAATGGACTGTGGAGCATTGGGAAAAAGTCATGTGGTCTGATGAGTCCAGATTTACCTTGTTATAGAGTGATGGGCACATCAGGGTAAGAAAAGAGGGATATGAACTGAGGCACCCACCAAGCCTAGTGCCTACTATATAAACCTTGGGAGGGAGTGTTATGATCTGGGGTTGCTTCAGTTGCAGTCTGAAGTCTAGGCTCAGCAACGTTATGTTGCATTTGTTTGTTCCTTGCATAATCTAGTCACTGGCTGCTGTACTATTACAACTTCTCTTTGGTTTTAAAAAATATATATATATCACCCTAAATGACTTTTGTAGTGTTATACCATTACCAGTTAGCAGTTGAGCATTCTTACGAATAGAAAACGTGATCCATATAATTTCTGTATGATTAGAGTAACTTTAAAATCTGCATTACATGATAAATATTTACATTTAATATTTAATAATAATAATAATAATAATAATAATAATAATAATAATAAGTAGAAGAAGAAGAATGTATCAGAACTTCCTCGCTAAGGTGATTAAATGTTGAAAATGGTTTTCAAAGAAATGTGGCTTATTTATAATATTAAATCTGCTTCCCCATTACATGTTTGAACCTGTGTTTTCAATTGTTCTTATTTAAAAAACGATGGAATAAAGATCTTTATTATTTTTTAATACTGTCAAAGATTGTCAAAGATCAAGGATGATGTTTGATGCTTATTCTGGTTCTTGTGTACCCAAGAAAATGATTTTAATGTATCTGTATCGACAAGGTGATGCTAGCCTTAGTATTACTTCATATCAGATCAAAAAGCAAATCAATCCACATAGACACGCAAGAAGTAATCAGGCACTCATAGTTTTATAATAAAATGAATGCAGCAAAATATGCTGCCATTATTATGATTCCTGATTTTCAGATTGGAATATAGGAGAATATATTCACGCAGGCCTAGAAGAGACATTCTAAAGATATTCCTGATTTCTCAAAGAGACCAGATCATTAATCAGTCTGAGGTTGGACTGCCACAGAGACAAACAACTAGGAATCCTGAAATCCCCCTTTTTCACTGGAGATCATATTACAGAAAAGAGTAAAACATCACAGCCTGCTCAATCTCGGCCTTCTTTAACAATTTTTCATTCTATTTTTTACTTTTATTCCATAAGTTGCTTATTTGTTGTTTTGTGTGTGTCTAACTAGGTTGTGTTTATTTTACATATTTATATGACTAGGCAGAAAATATGTGTAAAATTTACCTGAACCTCAGCAGCTGCACGAATCTGTTATTGTTGAATCTTCTTCTTCTTCTTCTTTTTCTTCCCCAAGTGTATTAGTGGTCTAGTGTTGCCACCTACTGGACTAAACTGTGGAGCAGAAGATTGAATGGAATGGATGGATGGATGGATGGATGGATGGATACTTTTTTAATCACTAAGGGAAATTGTATGAGAACACATGTAATGGATAGAGATACCCTGACGTGCCCATTGCTCTGGAATAAGCTCAATCGGATCTCTTCAGACCAGATGACCTTTTCCCATCTTTATTCTTCCTTTCGTTTAGACCTCATGAACCTATGGAAACACAGCTGGTAGCAGGGGAAGGTGTAACTCACAGGGTTAAGGATGAAACATGTTAATAACTACAGTAATTATCCAGTCAAAAAGTTTTTTAAAGATTTACTCATTTAAATATAAAGGGCCAGGCAGTGTATACGGGGGTACAGGAGCGATTTTTAAAGGGAGGGCAAACTTTCTGGTCTGAAATCTTAGAGTTAGACAACTATGCTTGAGGGATTTCATATTGTATGTCATGAAGGCATAGTGACTTTTTCTTTGGACAAATGAGAGTCTGCGCTGGTCACCACACGCCTACATCATCAACAATCATCCTCATACATCATGATCTACCTTTTATACTGTCGTCTGGTTTGGAGCTCATCAATCACCCACTTAAACAACCTTCTCTACAATACGTTTCACATTTACATTACCAGATTCCTAGTATACTGTTACGAATTATGTTTGAAATACTGATAGATTTGTTTTTTGTAAGAGTATCTTAAAGGGAAACAGTACAAACAATATTACATTTTAATGACTTGGCCTCCACACTGTAATCTTATTCAGCCTGAATTGGGTCTCATCAGAAATGGTCTCAAAATATTATTCCATGAGAAAAAAGTTGTCTTTAACCAGGACAGTGTAAAAAATTCAATTTGCAATAAAATTATCTACATATGAAAAGATATTAGGGGTTAAGACTGATACACTGGACCAGCCTTCACCTCACCTCCAGTTTTATCCTCTTTCATCGTGCTGTTAGAATGGAGGATTTACATTCTTTTAACCCTCATGTTGTGTTCATGTTTGGCTCACACTCATAACAGATCATTTTATTTCTTTATAAAGCCACAATAATACTTATATTATCACCTAATCTTGTATTAGATCTTGCATGTTCCAGGCATAAGATGTCTTCACATCACATGCTGCCCATATCTTTATAGCTTACTTAGATGGTTTGGCATATACTATACTGCTTAAAGGGGCACCGTCCCCTTACAACCTGGTTTGTAAATGAGTGACAGGCGCTCCACCCACTTCTGCCAAACTTCCCAGCTTCTCTAGTTGACTTTGGGCTGCTCTTGTGTGGTGCTCATCAAAGTGACATAAAATGTGAAAGGGTGATAAAAGCTCTGTAAAGACATCGTAGCCTGAAAAATTTAACCCTGAAAAATTGCCTGACCAGTGTCTGCATCCCATAAGCTGGATGCAGATTCGTTGCGGGATCTGTAGACACCACACAAATCAACACACCCATGTAGGCTTCACTGGGTTAACCTCTTTTCAGGTGTTTCTATAAACACTTCTCCCCTCCAGGTTTGTCATGTTCATGACAATGGTTACAAAGGACTCCGTGAGGAAAAGTTGAAAACAGGACTTGATGTCATCCACACGGGATATGGCATATTGGGTAAGGGTTTGGTTCCATTTTTAGACCTTCAGCTGGGTCTTCTTCCTCTGGGTTATACTCTGTGTATCCACAACTTCTTACTCTTCCTCCTCTAAACCCTCCTCACTGTCAACTTGGCTTCTTTCCTCCTGATCACTGTCAGTGTCAAATATACTTCCACAGCTTCATGTGCAGTATATGTCTTGGCCATCATGCTGCTAAGGACTGAACTGTGAGTAAGGCCTCAAAAACGATTTATGTTCTAAAGCTGCAAGAAAGTTGTATGATTGAAACAATGCAATTTTGTTTTTCAACAGGTGTGGTAAAAATTATGTTGCCTATAGGTTCCCATGCCGGGAACATCATAAGTGTATAAACGTTCCATAAAACACAAATTTTTATGAAATATTTCAAATTTATTTTATGTGTAAAATAGAAAATAGATAAAAAAATGCAGTGTTGGAAGCGATAGACACAAAATGGTGCAGAGATCCACTTCTGAGGGAGCGATTAAAGTCCATGATATAAATGTGTCGGGCCAATGTTGGGCCAATGCCAGTGCAGCAGGCTCTCTCAATGATGCCATCACATCAGGAGCTTATATGAGGGTTGGTTACCAATCATGTACATACAGTAAATAACATAAAAAGAACTATTTATCTAACTCAGTGGATACCGCCGTTGGCCCAACATTAGTCAACATTCCCAGATAGCATAACTCTGTTGGCCCGACACCAGCAAACTTTTGGTACTTTTGTCAGTGCACCGACATCGGGCCAACTTGGCTGGGCCAACATTAGCACATGTACCGCTTTAGCCAGTATAGCAGGCTCTCTCAATCATGCCATCACATTAGGACATTATATGAGGGTTGGTTAAGAATCTAGTACATAAGTACTAGATATATCTAACTCAGTGGATACCGCTGTTGGTCCAACAATGTCAACTGTGTTGCTCCCATTCTCCCCAACAGGCGGTGGCACTTCTCTGCATTTACTCTACTAGCTGATCAATGTTTTTATGTGTGCGCGCACATGTCAGGAAGTATCACCACTTTCCACGTTTAAACAACATGTTAAACAACAAGGACAGACACAATGACTAAATAATGTGTAAGAAAATGCAATGCATTCAGGGAACGAGACACAAGAAACAACAATTTGCCTGTAGAAGGTCGGTAGTTATGGAGTCAGAAGTTATGGATGCTGACATTGCTGAGAGCTTGTAATCTGATCACACCATAATTATGATGAAGATGATTATGATGATGCTGATGATGTGGATCATGAAGATTATGAAGAAGATGAAAATGATGAACAGCTGAACTACAAAGACCAGGTGAATGATGATGAGAAGGTGCAGAGCCACCTGATATAAAAGACAGTCTGAGGCAATGGGTACTTTGTTTTCATGCATGTATTTTCATTCACCTTGCTGAGAGAAAAATTGGTGGTACTAGGTGTTTATTTTGTAGTTTTGTAATATGATGACAATGGTTCCATATATTTTCTTAGTTTGTAATTATTTTATCACATTTGCAAATAAATTTCTGGAAATATTAATGTGTTTTCTTCTCATTGGCGATGATGAAAAGATTTAACTTTAATTTAACTTCCAACCTTGCCATTATCTACTGAACCAAAGCTGTGCCAACCTTGTGGTTATGTGCACTGATTCGGTTTTTCTCTACTGTGAATGCGCTGATGTGCTTTGAGATGACTCTTTTGATTAAATTTGCTTCCGCACTCTGAGCAGTGATACGGTTTCTCTCCCGTGTGAATGCGCTGGTGTTTCC